>CATNEM010000198.1:582500-635000 GCA_950096795.1 Macrostomum cliftonense
TATCAATAGTGCACACAGAGGATCATTTTTTGTTTCCAAAACTTTTAGAAACAAACAAGCAGTTTATTGGATGAGAGCAAGCAGTAGGTTTAGACAATACTTTGTTTTACTTTCGTTATAAATTTAAATTAGAATTATAACAAATTTTCAGTAAAACAAGCTTTTACAAGTTACTTTGTATCGATAATGAGGGTGATCACGAATTAAAAGTGCGATGAAATTAAATTAGAGGAAAAATGCACCAAAACACAATAGTTTCTCTTCGCTAATGAAATTATTTATTTTTGTTTTAAATTAATTCACTTTTCGCCAAGCAGGGAAACCCTGGACTCGGCTTTCACATCAGCCGGCATGGGCATTTTGTAGTTGCCGGGCACTATGCCGGCTCGCTGCCAGCCGAAGCAGGCGCGAATCACCTCCTTGGCTGCGTTGACCGTCATCTGACTCTGCACCGGGTCGCCCAGCTCCGGATTGACTTCTGTGAGATCTACGACTTTTAGGCATCCTGTAATTGAAGTGAAGCCCAATAGAAGTGTCTTCGTTATAGGTACATCACACGATAGTCTTTGTTACAGTCCGAACCTTTCCTCATGCGCATTAAAACCCATCCTAAGATAAGAAGCCATACGGCGCTACTATCTCATTTCTCTCACCTTAATTTCACTCATTTAGCTTTCAACTAGATGTACACCACCACACTCGGTGTACAATCTCGCTTCGCCGCGCTCTTACCCGAGTGTACAATAGCGACGACTTTAATTTATAACTTTTTTTCACCACCCCAACCCTGTACGCACAAACTAGGGGTAGAAAAATAGAGCTTAGGGTTGAGGGGTGAGAAAAAACAAGTGACGCTCCACGCACCTGTCCTATGCACCTCTTCGGCAATGTACAGTCCCTCGCGCAGAGTTAGTCCGGCTGGCACTGGAGTGCCCGTGCACTTGGCAAAGCCGGGGTCCAACGAATCGATGTCGAAGCTGAGATGAATCGGCCGCTTAAATCCCGGATTGATCTCTTGTAGGCTTCGACGGACCACCTCCTGTATGCCGAGTTGATCCACTTCCTGCATGCCGTAGAAAGTGACGCCGAATTTGTCCAACAGGTACCGTTCACCCGGATCGATGTCCCGCAGTCCGATGAACGCGATGTCCTTGATGCTGATACTGGAGTTGGACAGTAAGTTATTGAATACTCATTTGTTTATTTAGTGTTTGTCTGTTTGTTAGTTATCCACCTACCATGGCCGAAGCTCGTCGAATTCCTCCATCCGTGGCACGAACTCCTGCAGCTCTTTGATAAGGAAGGACAGCGGCATGCCGTGGACATTCCCCGTAGCGCTGGTCAAACTGGTGTTGCAGTCGGCGTGAGCATCAATCCAGAGCAGCACCATGTCGCGGTTGACTTGAGCGTGACCGTGGACAGTGCCCAGACTGACTGAGTGATCGCCGCCAATGCAGAATAGGATATTCTCCCGGCCCTGATGGTGCAGAGCCGATTGCACCGATTGGGAAATGTTGCGCGCGTTCTCGGCGTGGGTTCGCGGATGTCGGAGGCCGTATTTGGGCGGATCGGGGAACACCTCGGAGACGCGCATGTCGCCGTAATCAACCAGCTCGATGCCCATTGCCTGAATAAAGTGAGAAAACGCATGTAGCACTACTTATAGTAGGAGTTCTAGGCTATAGTATGCTCGCACAATTTTTCCCTTTTGACGACTTGGTACGACACCCCCTAGAGGACTTGAAATTGCGTCTCTCTCACCTCAACACTCTCGAACAGGCCGCTCCGCCTGATCGCCTTCGGTCCGTACATCACGCCGCTATTCGGCTGGCCCAGATTGGTTGGGAATCCGATGATGCCGACCTGCTTGTACAGCGGCTCGCGAACGGAGCGACCGCCTACACCGCTGCCGTCGCTGCTGGTGCTACCGCTGGCGGCGCGATAAACCCGCCAACTTCCAGTTGCTGTCAGCGATTTCAACAGAGTCCTTCGCAGTTGCAGCATGCTTGTTGATTGCTGTTTCGCTCAAGTTTTTTTCGGGTGTCTGTTTTTTGCGAGCGCAGCCCGACTCGGGACCGCGCTGCGGAGTTGTTATTTATACCCCAGCAGTTTGCCTCTCGTGGCCAGTTTAACTTATTGATTCCATAATTATTTGAAAGCGGTGCCGGGGCGGCGTAGCCTGACTAATCTTATATAATTAGCTGTATTGTTGGCCCGCTGTGCGCTGCCCAAAGTTGCAGTCACGTGGACAAATTTGGACGGACAAAAAAGAGAAACAGGCAATTATAAAAACTTCTTCGAGGTTAAATATTTTATGACAATGGAAAATAACTTGAATTGGATAATTTATTACTGCTTCTTCCCATACTGTCTCTTTGGGAAAATTTTCCACAACAGTCGAGATATGAGTACGATTCTTGCTAGATTATACGTTTGGGGAGTTTTAGCCTCGAGGAAGGTCCTGGGATCGTGCCCCAACTTGGATACATGGCCCTTCAACAGTTGTCAGGTGTCTCTGTTGTCAAACTGACTCCATCAGCTTAACCGTGTCACCATTTGTAAACTTTTTTGTTTCGCAATAAAAAAATACCTTTTCCTAAAGACAGCGTTTTCATCACTTGGTTTGCAGTACGCTCGTAAACTCTTGTTACCTTGATGCAGTATACGAGAACTGCACGTAGTCATGAGCTTCGCAAGAATTTCAACGATCAAACAATAATGGAAAATTCCTCAACTTCCCACTACATTAAAAAAACACCAAGCCATTTAAAATACGCTATGTACAGCAAAATATGGAAATATTTGTTTACTTAGTATATCGCTTGCCTTGTTGTTAGTTTGAATTCCTACCCCAATGCAGCAGTTATTGCGGCCAATTGCTAACTTGCTTATTCCAGTTTGGTTAAAATTGGCTTGACCAAAACGCTTCAACTGGTTGCATGGCTGTTTTTTTTACAAGTGAGCGTGCACTCAAGTTGACACTACATAGCGAGGTTATTTCCACTCCGGTGTTACTCATGCAGACTCAGAGTTTCCGGATTTTATTTTAAAGAAAAACCCACACTGGGGGAGGGTTGCGTAATGGGTTCTAGTTTGATCTTGTTAGTCATCAAAAACGCACACGAAAGCAGTAAAATGCACACAAACAATGCACCCGAAAATTTTCATTATTTGAATACCAGCTGATTTCAGTTGAAGGTTATATCTGGTTATATTAATATTTTCATGCCCGCAACAAGTTTTCAGAAAATTCTTAGACATTTGTTTGTGAAAAATTTAATTCATTCTCAAAGACGTTTGAGTGATTCTCACAGCTGTTTGTGAGTGATTCTTTAAGCTGTTTGCGAGTGATTCTTTAAGCTGTTTGCGAGTGATTCTCAAAGCTGTTTGCGAGTGATTCTTTAAGCTGTTTGTGAGTGATTCTCAAAGCTGTTTGTGAGTGATTCTTTAAGCTGTTTGCGAGTGATTCTCAAAGCTGTTTGTGAGTGATTCTTTAAGCTGTTTGCGAGTGATTCTTTAAGCTGTTTGTGAGTCATTCTTTAAGCTGTTTGCGAGTGATTCTCAAAGCTGTTTGTGAGTCATTCTTTAAGCTGTTTGCGAGTGATTCTCAAAGCTGTTTGCGAGTGATTCTTTAAGCTGTTTGTGAGTGATTCTCAAAGCTGTTTGTGAGTGATTCTTTAAGCTGTTTGCGAGTGATTCTCAAAGCTGTTTGTGAGTGATTCTTTAAGCTGTTTGCGAGTGATTCTTTAAGCTGTTTGTGAGTCATTCTTTAAGCTGTTTGCGAGTGATTCTCAAAGCTGTTTGTGAGTCATTCTTTAAGCTGTTTGCGAGTGATTCTCAAAGCTGTTTGCGAGTGATTCTTACAGCTGTTTGCGAGTGATTCTTACAGCTGTTTGCGAGTGATTCTTACAGCTGTTTGTGAGTGATCTTTTTAAGCTGTTTGTGAGTGATTCTTTAAGCTGTTTGCGAGTGATTCTCAAAGATGTTTGTGTGTGATTCCTAAAGATGTTGTGAGTGATTCTCAAAGATGTCTGTGAGTGATTCTCAAAGATTTTTGTGTGTTTTTTTATTAAAGATGATTGAGTGATTCTCAGCTGTTCAAGCATGCTCGTTAAATAATGAATATCAAAAGACTTGAAATAGAATTTACTGGATAGCCAACAGTTACATTATTAATTTATCAAAAAACAGTTTATTACCGCATATAGCTGCATTTATTTATAATGAAATTATTGAATAACTAAGCAATATTGCATTTTTTAATTAGCAATTTTGTATCAAGACAAAAAGAGCAGTAATTTCAACATTAGATTAGCTGCAACGACGGGAACAAAGGGCTAGTTACCAAAATTAACACCGCATGCAAGAGCAACCTGTTACCAATTAATTGAATAGCAAAAAGAAAACAAACTACAAGCCAAATAAAAAATATTGCTAACACAATTAGAAGTACTGTATGTAAAATAAGGCCAGTAGCTCGTAAATGATTGATCGCCTAAAAGTTCAATTAACTAACATTATTGGTTACAGAAGCCAAACACGTGAATAAAAAATAGTAGAAAAAACCGCGAACACATAAAAGCAGACGACAAGCTCTTTTTTGCTAGTTCTGCGCGAAACGCGTAAAGCTGCTAAGCGAAGGCGAAAAAAAATATTTTCAAATATAGTTTTTAAAAAAGCGAATTTTTTTCTAAGAAACATGAAAAGCGCCAATAGAAAAAGCTGGCGAAAAAAAGCGAACAATCAAAGCCGGAAAATGTCAATAAAAGTACACATACACACACACACACTGCCCCGTTGTTTTTAGAAATTAAAAAATTCTTTTAAAACAATTAGTCAACGAAAAACTTTGCGCCGGTAAATATACACTGCCCTACTTGCAAGCTACTTAGAGTAGAGCGCACGGCTATGAAATAGATAAATTTGATTTAAAAAATAAAATTTAAAACTCATGAAAACACACACAAAGTAATAATAATTGTCACCTAAGCTATCCTAAAAGTACAAATAAGAGTGCAAAAACAAAAGATCAGACATGCGGAAAAAGTAGAGAAAGCAGAAAATTGAGATCGCAATTAAAGGAAAAAGTACTATAGATTGTAAAAAACAGTTATTATTTTAAACCGTAAAATTTATTATGTACAAATAAAAATTTGTATCATAGCAAGATGGGTAAAAACATTGATGATAAGAAAACGTCAGCAAGCAAAAATTTCTTAATTTTTTATTCTAGCAATAATTTTCATTTTTTTATTAAGGATTTAAAGAAATGTTTACTACCAAGTCTCCAATAATTTCAGGGGCGATTATAAGATACTTTCGGGGGCGATTTTTAGATCATTTAAAGGGCAATTTGTAGATAATTTTAGGGGCGATTTTTAGATAATTTCAGAACCGATTTTTAGACAATTTTAGGGGATATTTTAGATAACTTAATGGGCGAATTTTAGATAGTTTTAGGGGCAATTCATAGATAATTTTGGGGGCGATTATTAGATAATTTCAGGGGCGATTTTTAGATAATTTTAGGGGCGATTTTTAGATAATTTCAGAACCGATTTTTAGACAATTTTAGGGGATATTTTAGATAACTTAATGGGCGAATTTTAGATAGTTTTAGGGTTAATTCATAGATAATTTCGGGGGCGATTATTAGATAATTTCAGGGGCGATTTTTAGATAATTTTAGGGGCGATTTTTAGATAATTTCAGAGGATACTCTTAAACAATATTAGGGCGATTCTTAGTTTATTTCATTAGCGATTCTCAGATATTCAGTTAAGCATAGGAAAACGCTTACAAAAATTAGAGAGTTGTTTAGGACGAATATGAAATAAAATAAATGAAAAATCATTTAGCCTCTAAAGCGATTGAGATTGCACAAGGATATCATAAGCTGATGCAAGCCAGTTACACAATTAATCAGTGGACAAAAGGTTCAAAATTAAAACACAAAAAACACGCAGAAAAATCAACAGCAATCAGCTAAAAATCATAATTTAGCGATAAAAGGTTAGAAAAAGGTCATTTTAGTGAACAAAAAATTGCAAATTACAAACAAGCCTCAGGGGGGAGGCATATTGCAGATTCAGCTAGAATTTCAATGTGTCAATCATTGCCACACAGGGGCCGGATGCTTCCAAGCAACCGTTGCCGTGGAAGCAGTGGGCGCCATTCCGCTGCTAGAGGATGCGAAACTGTGCGACATTTGCTGCTGCTGTTGCTGTTGCTGCTGTTGTTGTTGCTGATGATTCAGATGGACCCCGGCTGACTGGACTGAAGGCGGTATCGTCATGGGCATTGAGCTGCGGCTGCGCGATGAGGCGGAGCTGCTGTCTGCAATTGGGTTAGCGTACTTTTTTTAAAACGGTTTTGGACTAGCATAATTTTGATTGGTAAAGACTCCAATAATCCATGCACTGTCTTTGGGTTTTTATAATTGATTCAGGAAAAGTTTTCTGGGCAAGATTCTCTGATGACGTGAAGGAGAGATTCTTACACATTTTTAGCGGGAAATTTACGTGTATTTTAGAGAAGATTCTTATAAATATTTAGAGAAGATTCTAGGACATAATTAGGGTAGATTTTTAGGCAATTTTAGGGGAGATTCCTGGATATATTTAGGGAAGATGGTCAGAAAAGTTTAGGGAAGAATCTGGGAAATGTTTAGGAGAGACTATTAAACATATTTAGGAAGACTCTTAGAAAAAATAGGGGAGATTTTCAGAAATTTTTAGGGAAGTTTCTTGGGTATGTTTAAGGAAGATTCTAGGAAAAATTTAGGTAAGATTATTAGAAATGGTTAGGGGAGATTATTGGACATTTTTAGGAAAGATTCTTAGAAATGGTTAGGGGAGATTGCTAAAAAAATTAGGAAAGATTCTTAGAAATGGTTAGGAGAATCTTATAATTTTTAGGGAATATTCTTGGACATGTTCAGGGACAATTCTTAGATATGTTTAGGGAAGATTCTTAAACATGCTTAGAGAAGAGACTCAGACATGTTTAGGGGAGATTATTAAACATGCTTAGGGGAGATTCTTAGACATGCTTAGGGGAGATTCTTAGAAATTTTTAGGGAAGATTCTTAGAACTGTTTAGGGAAGATTCTTGGACGTGTTAAGGGAAGATTTTTAGACATGTTTAGGGGAGAGTCTTAGAACCGTTTAGGGACAGTCTTAAAAATGTATCAATGGGAGATTGTTAGACATGCTTAGGGGAGATGCTGTGACACTTTCTTACCAGAATTATCGCTAACAATATTAGTAGAATTGGCAGGCGGCATAGCGCCCCCCAAGCCCTGTTGCTGCTGCTGCTGCTGCTGCATTAGCACACTGCTGTACTGACTGACAGTCTCCGAGTCCGTTGTCCCGTACAAACTGGGATAACTTGGCGGCGGAGCGCCCCAAGATCCCTGCGGCGGCGCCGGCGGAATCTGCTGATGATGATGAATGTGCTGTTGTTGCTGCTGTTGCTGCTGCTGCTGCGAGGACAATAATCCCATGGGATATTGCTGAGAAGCCTGCGGCTGTGGCATGCCCATATCGGCTGACTCCATGAGGTTCAGCTTGGACAGGCCTAGAGTTGGGGGCAGGTGCGCCTGATGGCCAGAGTCTTGCAGCATCAGCTGGTTCAGCTGCGGCTGATGACCAACACAATCGCCGAACACGTAATAGCACTGCTCAGAGAAGCTGACTTTGTTCACAGTGTGCCTGATGTAGCCGCGTCTGAGCATTTCTAGGGCCATTTTGCGAGCCTCTTTGCGCTCGGAGAAGCCTTCGACTCGGGAGTAGAGCCAATCAACCAGGTCGGAACCTGTAATGAGGTAATGAGGGACATGAGACACTCACATCAGGGATAATGAGACACATGAGACACTCACATTAGAGATAGTGAGGGACATGAGACACTCACATCAGGGATAATGAGACACATGAGACACTCACATCAGAGATAGTGAGGGACATGAGACACTCACATCAGGGATAATGAGACACATGAGACACTCACATCAGAGATAATGAGAGACATGAGACACTCACATCAGAGATAATGAGGGACATGAGACACTCACATCAGAGATAATGAGAGACATGAGACACTCACATCAGGGATAATGAGACACATGAGACACTCACATCAGGGATAATGAGACACATGAGACACTCACATCAGGGATAATGAGACACATGAGACACTCACATCAGGGATAATGAGACACATGAGACACTCATATCAGAGATAATGAGACACATGAGACACTCACATCAGGGATAATGAGACACATGAGACACTCACATCAGGGATAATGAGACACATGAGACACTCACATCAGGGATAATGAGACACATGAGACACTCACATCAGAGATAATGAGACACATGAGACACTCATATGAGAGATCAAGAAAGCGGACTCACCAATGAATGCCCTGGGAATGGTGATCTTCAGCCAGGTGCGATCCCGGACCTCAAGGCCCGAGTCGGGAAGAGCCATGGCCTTCACAATGGTGAGCGGATCGGTTCTAGTGGTCAACGGAGGCAGCAGATCTTCAGTGGCGTAGCGCTCGGACTCCGGTAGAGAGCAGGAGGACGTGCTGACACTGGCGGCTGTAGGTAGAGATGAGCTTTTTCAGTCAATAAATCATCAACTGTTAACAATCTTTCTCAACCATGGCTTTGCAAGCTTGATTGGGATTCTTATCCCATCATCCGAATCTCCCCTAGGATTCTCATCCAGGTATTAGAATCTCCCCTAGGATTCTCATCCAGGTGTCAGAATCTCCCCTAGGATTCTCATCCAGGTATCAGAATCTCCCCAAGGATTCTCATCCAAGCATCAGAATCTCCCCTAGGATTCTCATCCAAGCATCAGAATCTCCCCTAGGATTCTCATCCAAGCATCAGAATCTCCCCTAGGATTCTCATGCAAGCTCCACTAGGATTCTCAAACTGGTATTAGAATCGCCCCTGGGGTTCTCAGTTAAGCATCAGAATCTCCCCTTGATTCTCAATCAAGTCCAAGCATCTCAACTAGAACTCTCACACAGGCATCAGAATCTCCCTAAAGAATCTCATTTTTGTCGCAATCATTTTTTGAGTTTCTTCCCCTAGAAGCAAAATCTTCCCAAGGGATTTTTCCAGCGCCAAAAAAGAAGACATTTCCAAGTAATTCCCCAATATAGTACTCAATCTCACCCGTAACCGTCAGCCGACTGTCGCACAGATTCTCGCCGCCCATACAGGAAGCCGCAGGCGTGACCTGAGAAGATCCGCCAGTCCCGGCTCCAGCAGCTCCGGGATCTTGACGCATAGCGTTGGTGTGCAGTACCCAGGCTCTGGGATCAATTGGTCTGACTGGTTCCTCTCTGGGCACGCGTAGATAATCCCTTGAGTCCCAGCACTTGGCCACAACCAAGGTGATCTTGCCCGGTTTCTGAACCTGCTCGCGCAGGATTCGAACCGCCTCGTCGTTTTCTAAATTTTCAAACGAAACGCCGTTCACCTCCAGCAGCATGTCGCCCGGCTGGATGCTGCCTTCGCGTTCAACCGCGCCGCCGCGCATGATGGAGCCGACGTAGATGCCGCCGGAGCCGCCGTTGACGGCGGGCTGGCCAACTATGCTGATGCCGAGGAATTGGACGGCGTCCATGTCCAGCTCAACGGTTTGCACGTTGAGGGAGAATGCCGACTCCGTGATGCTGCTGAATGACGACGTCTGGCGATTGTTGGGATTTGGGATTTGGGATTAGAAATACCTTTGGTAAAAGAGTTTTAGGGATTTTCAGGATCAAGGTGATTTTTGTATAAAAAATTATGGGCAACTGTTAGAATCAGGTATTAAGGATTAGGGCGTTTGTTGGGATCAGGTATTAAGGATTAGGGCGATTGTTGGGATCAGGTATTAAGGATTAGGGCGTTTGTTGGGATCAGGTATTAAGGATTAGGGCGATTGTTGGGATCAGGTATTAAGGATTAGGGCGATTGTTGGGATCAGGTATTAAGGATTAGGGCGATTGTTGGGATCAGGTATTAAGGATTAGGGCGATTGTTGGGATCAGGTATTAAGGATTAGGGCAACTGTTAGAATCAGGTATTAAGGATTAGGGCAACTGTTAGAATCAGGTATTAAGGATTAGGGCAACTGTTAGAATCAGGTATTAAGGATTAGGGCGATTGTTGGGATCTGGTATTAAGGATTAGGGCGATTGTTGGGATCAGGTATTAAGGATTAGGGCAACTGTTAGAATCAGGTATTAAGGATTAGGGCGATTGTTGGGATCAGGTATTAAGGATTAGGGCGATTGTTGGGATCAGGTATTAAGGATTAGGGCGTTTGTTGGGATCAGGTATTAAGGATTAGGGCGATTGTTGGGATCTGGTATTAAGGATTAGGGCGATTGTTGGGATCTGGTATTAAGGATTAGGGCGATTGTTGGGCTCAGGTATTAAGGATTAGGGCGTTTGTTGGGATCAGGTATTAAGGATTAGGGCGATTGTTGGGATCAGGTATTAAGGATTAGGGCGATTGTTGGGATCAGGTATTAAGGATTAGGGCGATTGTTGGGATCAGGTATTAAGGATTAGGGCGATTGTTGGGATCTGGTATTAAGGATTAGGACGATTGTTGGGATCTGGTATTAAGGATTAGGGTGATTGGTGGGATATAGGACTTGGACGATTGTTGGGATTTTTTAATTTGAGCGACTACTGGGATTTGAGATTAGGGCGAAATTTGAGATTCGGGCGAAATTTGAGATTCGAGGAATTAAGGCGGTTAATGGGATTTAGGATTTGCTCAATTGTTGAGAATAGGGATTAGTGTTTTGGGTGATTATTGAAATGACTGTAGGGCAATTTTCGAAATGGATTAAGTGCGATTTCTGTGTCCGTAGATAAAGTAAAGAACTAGGATAATCCGACTTTACCCGACTGATCGGCGGACCCCGTCTGCGGCGTTTATGCCGCTGGCGATTCTGCAGATTGAGTCTGGCCCCCGGGCCGCCGCCGCCCATCGAGTAGGTGGTGTTGGTAGCCGTGCTGAACCGGCTGCTCTCGGCGTCGTCTTCGCTATCGAAGAACGACGTGGTGTCCAAATCGCTGGACAGCATGCTGCTGGCGCTCTCATAGGTGGCTGACTGAGAACCGCCCGGCTGGTTGTGGTGATGATGGTGGTGATGATGGCGCGAGTTGTACACCCTGCCGACGTTGATGCGCTGGGCTGCGAATTGGAGTGGCGGGTGATCTTACTTAGATCCCAGATCCTGAGTCCTTAGATCCCAGATCCTGAGTCCTTAGATCCCAGATTGTGAGTCCTTAGATCCCGGATCCTAATTGCTGAGATCCCAGATCCTGAGTCCTGAGATCTTAGACCCTGAGTAGTGAGATCCCAGATCCTGAGCCCTGAGATCTCAGATCCTGAGTAGTGAGATCTTAGATCCTGAGTCCTTAGATCCTGGATCCTCAAAGTAATAAATTTTTTATGAGATCCAACTAATACAGATCCTGAATCCCGCTATCCCAGATCCTGAATCCCGCTATCCCAGATCCTGAATCGTGCTATCCCAAAACCCGAATCCGATGTCCCAGATCCTCGAATTAATATATTTTTTATGTCTGAAACTGAAATCCCAAAACGAAAATCCCAAATTATGAAATCATGAAAAAATTACAACACTATTTTTCATACTATAATCTTTTACCGACGTACACATAATAGCGAATAGCCTTCTCAACTGGCAATCTAGATTCTTCAATGCACTAATCCAGCGCTCACCATGCTGACGATAATCATTGAAGCTGCGCAACGGAGCAACCCTGTCGCCGCGCTGCGAGGCGCTGTACACGCTCTCCGAATCCGTGCACGAATCGCATCCGTTATCTTCGTCGCCTCCGCCGCCGGTCGCAACTGCACCGCCACCAGAAGCTCCGCCTTTGCCGCCGCCGCGACCTTCTAAGGATTGCTGCTGCTGCTGCTGCTGCTGCTGCTGCTGTTGTTGCTGACTGTCGGAGTGGACGCTGCCTTCGGCGTCGGCAGAGACCAGCTAGAGTAGAATGGTGCAAATAGGGCGAGAAACTTCTTAGATTCTTAGGGTGGAGATTCTTATGGATTCACTGGGAGATTCTCAAGGAGGAGGGACTGGGGGATTCTGCAATATTCCCAGGGAGAATTCACAAGGGAATTCTTCAAGATTTCCATCGAGAAGTCACAAGGGAATTCTTCAAGATTTCCATCGAGAAGTCACTAGGGAATTCTTCAAGATTCCCATTGAGAAGTCACAAGGGAATTCTTCAAGATTTCCATCGAGAAGTCACTAGGGAATTCTTCAAGATTCCCATTGAGAAGTCACTAGGGAATTCTTCAAGATTTCCATCGAGAAGTCACTAGGGAATTCTTCAATATTCCCATCGAGAAGTCACAAGGGAATTCTTCAATATTCCCATCGAGAAGTCACTAGGGAATTCTTCAAGATTTCCATCGAGAAGTCACTAGGGAATTTTTCAAGATTTCCATCGAGAAGTCACTAGGGAATTCTTCAAGATTCCCATCGAGAAGTCACAAGGGAATTCTTCAATATTCCCATCGAGAAGTCACAAGGGAATTCTTCAATATTCCCATCGAGAAGTCACTAGGGAATTCTTCAAGATTTCCATCGAGAAGTCACTAGGGAATTTTTCAAGATTCCCATCGAGAAGTCACTAGGGAATTCTTCAAGATTCCCATCGAGAAGTCACAAGGGAATTCTTCAATAATACTAGGGAGAATTGACAAGGGAATTCTTCAATATTTCCAGGAAGAATTCTCAGGGGAATTCCTAAATTATCTTAAGGTTGAGTCACAGGAGAATTACTTAAATTTCTTAGCGAGAAGTCAAAAAGAATTCTTTCGGATTTTCAGGGAGGAGTCACAAGTTAATTATTCAATATTCTGAAGTGTGTAAGAAAAAAGCTGAAGCTAAACACTCCATCTGTCTATGCGTATTTTGTAAGGATTTATTTCCTAAACAAAAAGCTAAATAACCTTTTTCTTTAAGAAGCACTATATACTTGCACGGCTACATTCGACTAAACAGATAAAAGCGACTGCGATACCAGACCAAAAATAAGATCGCAAAAAATCTCTCTCCCCAACATTATGTCGATGGTAGTCGGTGGATTGATAAACCCCAAATTCTAAACAAAAATTCTTCCCAAACCAGTCTAGCCTCTCTTACCCTTAATATATATATATGGATTTGATAGTTTGCTCCCTACTATTATTGCTGCCTTTAGTTTCACCTCTTCCCTATCCTTACCCATTTCCCCTACTGCCCAGGCTATAGTTATGGTACTAGCATTTGCAGTTTCATCAAACTTCCTTTCGATATTTCAGCTGTATCACTCCCTACCTTACCAGCTGAATCAACTGGTCTTAGCCGTCCAGCTCTCCCCTTCCCTTCCTTCCTTTCTTTCTTTCTTAAAAAAAGTTGAACTTCTTTGCTTTTATTTTAGCCTTCGCTAGCTGTCAGTCTCCGACCTATATACAGATGGATGAAGCTTACTATGCCTATAACTTGGATATATCAGACATTAACTACTAAAACAGTTAATAATACAATATTATAACGAAATCATGTTACCTTGATAGTAAATAACAAAGCAGAAAAGAGCTAAATATAACACAAACCAAAGAAAAACCATAGAAAATTATTTACACCTGTGAGCAGCTGTGTACCACTGTGTATCCATGTAGGCAATAAAGCCAAAATACACCTTAGATACTTTATTTAGACACAAAAACCCAACCAATCAACGCACATGGCATCAAATACAGTTTTATTCATTTTTTAATGTTAAAAATAAAACTAAATCAGTCGCTTACCCAAGAGACCACACGACCATTGCAGCATGGTAAACTTGCATTGTCATCAGTAATTTCCTCTTTGACCACACTAAAATGGTAGTTAAACATAGTTAAATTTTAGATGCAATTGCAATAGTTGGTTTCTACTGTATTTGTTACAAAAATGCAGCAAATTTTGCTATAATGTTAATTATTATATAGCATTTGATTAAAACAGGTCAGACTCAGAGGCAATTATATCTAAAATGGCTTTTTACTAATAGAAGACTGGTTCCTGTACATATACTAAAAAGAATGTTTTAACTTGTATTTTTTAATATGATGTTTTGAATTTCATTTATAGAAAATACCTTCCTAGATAAAATGCATCTAAAAGTTCTGAGCTTCAACTTGGTATAGTCATATTAGTTCATGTTTTGCACTTGGAAGTTATATTTTTAGTGCATAAAAGAAAAAAAAATTGTGAATAAGATTGGTTAATTAGTTTTACTTAAACACTAAAAAATTAAATGGTATAATAATGTTTAAAAATGGTTTGCTTGAGATGTATGGTTGCCACCTTGGAAACTAACTAACATTTTTAATTATTATATATACAAGTAAGTTTGCTATTAGTTTATAGCTATTTTATACTATATTGACTTACTTTTATAGTGATTTATACATGCACCTATTAGACATTTCTAAGGTAATTTAAATTTTTACATTGATACTAGTAAAAATTAAAGAAACAATTTAAGAAAAAGTCTAGGGCAAAGTCTACAGCAAAAAGCAAGACTAAAGGCTGGCATTATAGAGGCAAAGATTAAGAAAAGAGACTCTAGTTGATTGTTGATTCTTTAGCTAGTTATATTAATAAAATAAAAATTTTGAAATTACAGATTAATAGAAATTGCATGACTGAATAACTAGCAGCCCCACTTTTCATTTTGCCTAATTAAATTTAATTACCTACGCCTAATTTAATATATTAGAAACTTTTAATCCATTAACTGTTTTTTCATCTATTTATTTTGGATAGGTTTATTATTAATATACAATATTTATTGAGTACTAGAGTTAGAACCCTGCCTCAATTGTTACCACAGACAAAACTTCGGAGTAAAAGCTATATTACCTTGATATAATTTTATGATTCTTATACTTGGGAATGCATACAGTTACATTTTTATTAAAATTTCAAAATAATCTAGTGAATGGAATAAGAATGCCTTACCTTATACATAAATTTCACACAAATTTTGCAACTTAAATGACCTATTTTGAGACTTATATTACCAATTGTTCAATTTACATAGCCAATTTTGCAACTTACCTTGGTTGTCTACCTTTTTACCCAGCTAGATTGGCTAGGTATTGCACATGTATGATACATTTATCCATTTGTTTACTTCCTGACTTGGGCAAAATACCACAAAAAATATTTTAAAGTTTAAATAACTATTGATTTATTTTTGGTTATTATCAAGTTAACAAAACAAGATTATAGCTTATAGCAATATTTTTTCAGAAAAATATTAAAAAATTAAGACAAAATGTGGGGACTGTGCCTATCTTGCAATATTCTGGGAAAATAAATCAGTATGGCTTTATCTGCATAGTAGCCTACCTATCTTGGTAGTGTTCCAAAGGAATAAGTGCTGCTTTATCTGCACAGAAGTCTGCCTATCTTGGCAGTGCTCCATGCAAATAAGCAAAATATTATTCTAATGGTATAGTAGTAATAAACACTGCCTATGTTTTTATTCCATATATGCGCAACCTCCTGAATCTTACCCAGCCAGTGCGACGTTGTTTAATGTAAGTGCAACATTGTTTGTGACAAAAAGTGCAACATTGTTCAGTGTAAGTGCGACATAGCTTGTCAGTGGAAAAATTTGCAACTTAGTTGGGCAAAAATTTGGAAGGACCAAAAAAAAAGCTCCCGCGAACCATTTTTGTCTGAATCTTCCCAATTCTTCTCCATTTTGCGACTTACCCCCTCGTTTTTCACCAATTTTGCGACATACATCGGCGATTTTGCGACATACATCGGCAATTTTGTGATATCCCTTGCTTGGCAGGCCTGTCACCTGGCCGATTTGGCCGGGTTGGCCGGGTGTTGTGCATGTATGTTCTATTCTATATTGAATACATTTATATTAAATTTAATAAATATTTGGCCTACTACAGAGCCTATAGATCTAGTATTCATTATTAACTGATTGGAAATTTTTTATTATGACTCTTTTGACTAATCACAGTATAATAATTTATTAATCTCGTTGCACACTGTGCATGTGCACATATTCAAAATAGTAATTCTACTTGCTCAATTATAGTATTCTAATTATGGGCTTACAAAAAGTTGAAGAAAGTATACAAAATTTCATATTATTTGCTAAAAATATTGTACAACAATGAATGTGCCTTTATTATTTAGGTTTTACATTTATCCTTTGATACTTGGTGCAAAATAATTGGCATTAGGAATACCACACAGACACAGACAAAAGTTTTTTCTTATGTTTAGGTATGTTTTTTAAAGCTGCAAAAACTTTAAAACTAAGCAATAGATAGTTGGCTTACCCAAAATCAGCATCAACCGACTTGAAGAAGAATTTGTAGTTTGGACGGTTTAGTTCATTTTTAAAATCCCCCAAAGTAGCCTTCTCAGGAGGAATGGGTAGTCTAATTAGGTAAGGGGTATCTTCATCATCAATATGATAGATTATTTTAGTCTCTTCCATAAAATTTACGTCAATAGATCTTAACGCTGGATGATCTATTAGTATTAGGTGCCAATACTATTACTTAATCAATATACTTAAGTCTTAAAATGCGTTACTGATCTACTGTGGTACAATTCAGTTCCATAAGCGTAGGGCCATCATATGGAAACAAAAAATGTAAAGAACAGCAGTCAATGTGCTACAATAGTAAATACAAT
This sequence comes from Macrostomum cliftonense, assembly GCA_950096795.1. NCBI lineage: Eukaryota > Metazoa > Platyhelminthes > Macrostomidae > Macrostomum > Macrostomum cliftonense. The sequence continues at coordinate 599,272 of CATNEM010000198.1, forward strand.
ATCGTGTAAAATGTATTTTTACGGCTTTTATAATCAATTTGGTGTTCAAAATCGAATAACTGTCACACTTATAAAGAAGAATTCTAAAATAGTTTCATTCATCCAGTTGACTCATTGATTATTTTACAGAATTTTAGCAGGTTAATTTTTTGGCAGATATGTAATCACGTTTTAAAAGAACTTATTATAATAATTTTATTTTATTTTTAACCTATAAATTTGCTCTATGGTGTTAGAGTTCATATCTGTTGCTTAACAAATGCAGTAATTTTGTTATGAAAGCTAACGGTGTATTTTCTATTATTTTTAAAAAGTCAACATAATAAAATTAAAAGTCAGTCACTACTTTCTACCAATTAAAGAGCTCTGCTTAAAAAAAGAACCTTGAGAAAGATAGTCTCTTATCCGTCGAATTGCCTGTCTGATGAGACGCGGTGTTTATTTATTATCTGGGCTAGCCATATGCATCCATAGGAAGCACGAATTTTACCCAACTTAACTTATATTCTATGCTTAAATATTGAAGCGATCAATCAATCACATGACACGGGCGCAGAAATGCAGCAGAATACTCAGGCTCAAATTTGTTACGTACTGTACATGTACTTTAATTGTTACTGAATACTGAATCTGAGTAAATAGTGTTCTCCATCTAATAAACGGCTCTGTCCCATACTGCTCTACCCATTCAGACGGCGACAGATCACATATACTTGTACATGTACATGTGCATATATGACGTTTCCCTAGTAATATAAATGTATTGATATTAGCTGCTGTACTGTGTCGCTTTTTTAAGGTTGGTTCCTGTCCTGAGACATATCAATACGATCATACCGATAAAAAATTAGCGATGTTTTCTTTCCACTCCGTTTCCAATACAAGGCTGAGTACATGCACTTTTTTGTCGTGTTCGGCCTTGCATAAAATTTCATGTTTTTATCAAATGAATCGTAAGAGAACTCGGTGTACATTCTTGTGATTTGGTGAAATTGTGAACCACGCCCCTTTCTGAGATCTCCTATCGAGAATTAGAGATCTAAATCCTGGTCAGGTAATTTTTTTGATTGGTCGGTGATCAGCACGTGTCCTCAACACACCAGGGAACAGCACAAGCACTCTTATCCTAGTTTATAATAAATCATATGACATGTGGCGCAATGAAAATGTGATTTAATAGAAAAAATAATTTCATGGTTGTTGCAGCATACTTCTAACTCCTTGTTAATAGTACGTAGAAGCAAAACAGAATCAAGTGGATCACTGGTTAATATCAAATTTTCGGAGTAAATTTGTCAAAGTTTACCGAAAAAAGCAAAAGGACAGCAATACGTGCCGGGGGAGAAGAACTTTTCAGCTGTCAAAAGGATCAAAAGATCTTATCTACGAGTAATAAAGATCAATATACGAACAGTACCACATTTCTACGCATGCGTTGTTCAAAAGTTTAATAGAAATTTACTACTATTGCAGGTGTAATTCTGTGTGAGTCTCTGTTCCAGTTAAAGTCGATAGGCCTTGAATTTACATACGCATACGTGATTGCTTTATACGCTTCTGCAAGCCTAAACTTCCATGTCAATTACAGTAACTTTTGACGTAGATTCCTCTCCGCTGCAATTCTGCTCTTCGCTAATTGTAGGATAGCTCTCAGTTACTTCATTTCTGCTCGAATTGTTGCACGCAACAACCGAAGAAAACGCTGATAAGTGTTTCGTGCGATGCCGAATCGCGCAGAAAGTAAATCTGAGCCTTGCAGGCTCGCCCGCACTCAAGGGCTCTTGTCGTGTATATTTGCCATAGACTAATGGCTTTTACTTGTACTTATAATAGGTTGGTGCCCTTGGCACGAATACGCTAATACACAACACCTCCCCCCTAAAGTTAGTCAGACTTTCACTCGTAAGACTTTTTTTTTGGGGTCAATTTGAAGTCGTTGTGGGGGCCTGCGATTCCGAGCAGACCCAGTTCTTCGCTGCGGTGCTTCGCCAGGGTTTCCACCAGTCTCCATTTCCAGGCCCGTTGTACGATTCTGATTGGGTGCCTCTCCGGCTTGAACTGGCAGCCTCCTGCGAAGCAATTTCCTGTTTCGTCGGAGCACGCGGCCACTCGTCAGTCTGACCAAAAAGTCATTGTTCTTCATAACCTCGACCACGACTCCGTACCGATCCCATCGCTTGTGCTGCGTGTCTTGAACAGCCACTCTGTCCCGCACTCGGAGCTTTGGCAGTTGGCTCGCCGTCGTGTTGTAGTAGCGCTCGATCCTATCCCGCTTCTCCGCCGCTCTCCTGTCCACTTCGTCAGATGCCATTTGCCACTCCTTAGCGAATGATCTTCGGTGGGCAGGCAGGGTGTCGCGCACCGGATGCCCGAACACTGTCATGGCTGGGGACCTCCCGTCGGAGCGTGGGGCGTTGCAGTAGATGAGCAGTCCCTGGGACACGTCGTCCCAGTTTGGTTCTCTTGATGTCACGTTCCAGTTGCCTCTGATGATCTTCTTCATCGCTTTAACTGCTGCTTCTGCTCGGCCGTTACTTTGGGGATACATCGGTGACGATCTCCTGTGCTCGACGTTCCATCGGCTCAAGAATCCTTGAAATGGCTTTGCAGCAAATTGTGGTCCGTTGTCTGTCCAGAGCAATTCCGGAACACCTTTTTCGCAGAACCGCTTCCGCAAGGCGTTGATGACCTTGTAGGTCGGTGCGTCAGTCCCGAGGTAGTCCAGTGTCGGCCAGCCAGACTTTCCATCTACAGTTACCAGGAACATCTTCCCAGCGTATTGGAACAAGTCTGCGTGCAGTTCTTGGAATATTCGCTCCGGTTCTTTTCGCGCAACCAGAGGTTCCTTCGGCTGACTCGGTAGGTTCTCCTGGCATGGGACGCATTTTCTCGCAGCCATCTCGATATCGTTGTTTATCCCGGGCCAATAAAATGCTGATCTTGCTCTTCCCTTCATCTTTCTTTTCTGTATAGTCCCCACCGGGCTGCTGTCCCTAGCCCTGGGGTCCAGCCTTCCGATGATTTGTTGCGGGAAGTTTCTTGGAATGATACCGAGCTCGCGGCATGTCTCTCTTGACAAAATCATGCTGGACACTCCGCTGATGACATGAAACTGGCGCTTTAGCTCAACTTTACCCAAGCTTATTTTTAGCTGGATCGATCCCATGGACTTCAGATGCCTACCGTCTACGGCCTGTGGCTGTATGTCGGATGGTAGTAGGTTGTTCGCGTCTTCACCAAGACTTGGCAGCAGGTCCTCTGGGATAGCATTAATAAACGCCCCCGTATCCGGCAGAGCTGAGACGGTCTTTACGCCGTCTTCCGTGCTGATGCTCAGTTGCACACAGGTTGCCGACTTCTCACTTGGCCTGTTGCTGCCCGTAACAGATAGTATCGAATGGAGTTTCTCGGTTCCGACTGCATTCGAGCTACTTTGGCATTGCCTTGCGAAGTGGTTCGCCTTACCACATCTTTTGCATGATTTTCCCCATGCTGGGCATTTCTCTTTGCCGACCTCGTGTTGACGTCCACAGAACTTGCAGCCCCGGTCCGTGGCCGCAGTCCGCCCGCTGGCTTGAGTATGCGGTCCGGTCTTTTGAGCCTCAGCAGTGCCATGATGCCTTGACTGTTTGCCCTTCTTGTACGCTGACGCTCGTCGAAGAGCAGACATTTTCGACGTCTCGTTCTTCATTGCTGCGCAGTTCTTCCTGGAACTTTCCATTGTCTCGCAGATTGTCTTTGCGCGCTCCAGTGTGAGGTTGCTGCCTTCCTCCAATAGCTTCTCGACCGTCGCAGGGTCACGAAGTCCCATCACGATGCGGTCGCGCAGTTGAAGGTCTTCGCAGTTTGCACAGCATCTCTGGAAATTGCATCGAGCTGCCATCTCCTTGATGACCACGAACCAGTCGCTGAACGATTCCCCGTCCTGCTGGTTGCGCAGCCAGAACTCGCGCCGCTCAAAAATGTCATTTTTCTGGCCGCTGATGAACAGCTCCAGTGCCTTGATGGTTTCACCGGCGTCGTCCTTGTGCTCAGCCTTCAGCTGAGGCAGGCTGTCGACGACCCGGAGGGTCTCCATGCTCAGGCAGTGGCGCAATGCGAAGAGCCGCAGCTTTTTCTTCTCAGCTGCCTCTGCGATTCCGTTCAAGCCGGACAGCTCTTCAAATGCTTCCCACAATTTTTTCCATTGTGGGAATAGATGCTTCTGCGATTCGATGTCGAACTGGGGCGCTCCTCTGACGTCGATCTTCGGGGCCATGGCCAGAGTGACTCCACAACATATGTCGATGTCTGGGTCCGTCACTTCAATCTTGGTGAGCTTTCTCAATTAGCTGCTTGCGATGCCATGTTTCGTGCGATGCCGAATCGCGCAGAAAGTAAATCTGAGCCTTGCAGGCTCGCCCGCACTCAAGGGCTCTTGTCGTGTATATTTGCCATAGACTAATGGCTTTTACTTGTACTTATAATAGGTTGGTGCCCTTGGCACGAATACGCTAATACACAACAATAAGCATGCGACCAGACAGTCATGAAGAAGTTCCAATACTTCCAGGATGGTCAGCAGCGAGCAGCCAAGGTATAGTCCAAGGAGTCCGCCAGTGTCGGCTACCAGGCTGATGAAGCCGTAGGACTTCTCGATATTAATAACGGAGCCGAGGCTTTGGTCAGAAAAAATGCGGACTCTCATCATTTGGTCCTGTAGATAGCTCACCCCAGCGAAAATGTTGTGCGTTGTACTCGTAAAGTTATTCAGCAGTGAGTTCGCTATATTTATCAATTCATCGTAACCAGGAAACAACTGGTGAGGAAGCTTTAGCTTTTTAAGCAGAACCAAGGCACGAAACCGTTCTAGCATTTCTCGCTGAAAGGACGAAAATACACGCGGCCAGGTGCTGAACGAGTAGCTGTACTTGAACTTGTCAGTCCGACAAGGCCTCTGGCCTGTGCAGTACTGTTGAAGTACCCTCTGATCCACACTCCGAGTTGAGTAGGCTCCTCGATTAAAGTCGTTCACAAACTCAGCCATCGTCACCTGACCGCTTAAGACTCGACTCACATTCTGGCAGTTGCTGGCGTTCTCGAACTTGCGACTTCGCGGTAGCAGGTGACTGACACAGCTGCTCTGCTGCATTAGTAGCTCGTTGGTACGATCAGCTCGACAAAGGAACTCGCTGTACTCATATGTGGTCTCTTCACCATCGTAAGGACTGATGATGCGACTCGGCTCGGGCTTGCTCGAGCACTGCATCCCTTTGGAGAGAATGAGCCTCTCGATCTCGAGGTCGATCCGATAGTCTTTGCCGGAGCTCAGCTGGATCATGGACTCGGTGTCGGGGTAGTGTCCAGGTCGAGCAAAGTACACATTGACACCGTTCGAGCCTTCCAAGTCGATTCCATTCTCGAAGTTCCAAGCGAGAAAGCTTATGCCAGTCGAGTTAGCGATAGGAATCGGGAGCAGTGAGGAATTCTTGGGGAAGTCGAAGAACGCGGCATCCAAGAAGAGGCCAACCTCAAGGTAGCTGCCCTTGGTACTCAAGATGCTTCTCTGCTGAGGTGAGGACTCCAGACGAATACAGTTAAGCTCAGAGGGGCTGTGAAACGGCTTAACAGAAATTGAGCTCATATTGAGACTGTTAATAGTCGTCAGGAACAGAAACTGCAACACTTGGTGGCCAAGAGAGTCGCTTATCAGCCGATACGGAACTGTGGCAAGCAGGATCCTAGCTAGTTCATTGGCAGCGAGTTGATTTTGGGGTTCACCAAACAGTAGTAATATTTGGGCGATGTTCTCGTTCAGAGCGGCCGTCCTAACGGGATCCAGAATGTACGGATAGCTCCCAGACACGATGGCCTTGTTGCAGATGACCACGTCGGGAAACTCAAACTCCACAGATTTCTCCTTGAGTGTGGTGGTTTCTGGTTGCTCTGTGAAGGTGTTAATAAAGCTTTGCACCTGGGTAACGAATCCAGTGAGGCAGGCAGCAAAACCAGCCAGCCAGAGGATCTTCACGTAGATAGGGCGAGCTCCGACGAGTCTTCCAAGTCCGTGAGCAGTGGTGTCCGTCAGCCAAGAGTGCACTGGTTGCACCAAAATCTTTCTAATTCTTGCTTGCTTTCGCTTTCCTTGCATGATTTCTGGAAGATTATCTGCCATTTTCTGTTGATTTGTGGCAACCAAATTTCCTTTTGAAATTAGAGAGCACTATGCATATTTAAAGCGCTTAATAGCAATGGCTAAGCGTCCCAAAATTTGCTGAAAACATTTGTTGCATGCATAGGTTTTCACATCTCCTTTAAATGCATGATTTTATTGTTTGCGGCCCAGTAAAATACATACTCCAGGCTCTTAAAGAAGCATTCTGAGTGGCAGATAGCTACTATTTATCACTTTCCTTGGGTTTTATTTTTCACTCGTGCATTTGTATCGAGAAATTTTGAGTGTTGATAGACACTTAATTCAGCCAAATTTACATACTTCTGCTCGTTTTTTAATCGCAAATAGGTTTCTAGTGCTTCATGCAGTTTTTAATTCTTAGCTTGAGGCTTTATAGCTTGTACGGGACATTAAATTATCTACATGAATGACAAGAATCATGTGATACATGTATAATCTTGTTATAACGGAATTAGTTCACTTTTTAGCATGGAATATCATTAAATGTTCATTAAATATTTGTGCACATATGTCAGAAATAGTCAGGTTATTCGCAGTCGCGGTATTTATGTACCCCTGTTTCAGAGAAATTCGCAGTCACGTACGGAAAACTAGATTAATCATTCGTCCTTTCTTTACCACGGTAAGGCAGAGCTCTCGAAAATCATCGAGACCTCAAAATTTTCGCTACGTAGGAAAGGGTTACTTTCATGTATTTTTTCTACTACTTGAGGCGTATTTATCCCGAACATAGGTCTCGAAGTGGACCTCGATTGTTGGTCTGCTGTTATGATAAAGTCAGCCACATTTTGCATCTTAACCAAGCAGTACAAGCAATTCTCAACTTATACGGGCATGCACTGCAAATACAAATAGCTTCCAGTCTTCAGTTTTAGTTTGCAGTAGCTGAAAATTCACACCTGTCAGTCAATAGCTAATAGCCTCGCATAGAAACAATGCAACCAAGTAGCATACAAGGTAACTGTAAATAGAAATCTACTTGCTTAAAAATTAGCCCATGCATCATTTATTTTAGTTGAAAAGTAAGAACCTGACTGAGCTTAATATATTCCTGTGCGACAATCAATTGAAGCTAAAAAGGAGCAAATGTTTTTTCCAGTTAATTTGCTAATAAAATGTTTTTTAAAAAAGTCTATGATTAAAACATTTAAATTGGCACACTGCCAATTTGTCGTTTGTCTCACTAACTATGCATATACGTATGTCTCGTATGTGAGCACTCTTAAATGTACGTATGTCTCGTATGTGAGCACTCTTAAATATACGTATGTCTCGTATGTGAGCACTCTTAAATGTACGTATGTCTTGTATGTGAGCACTCTTAAATGTACGTATGTCTTGTATGTGAGCACTCTTAAATGTACGTATGTCTTGTATGTGAGCACTCTTAAATGTACGTATGTCTTGTATGTGAGCACTCTTAAATGTACGTATGTCTTGTATGTGAGCACTCTTAAAGGTACGTATGTCTTGTATGTGAGCACCTCTTAAATGTACGTATGTCTTGTATGTGAGCACTCTTAAAGGTACGTATGTCTTGTATGTGAGCACTCTTAAATGTACGTATGTCTTGAATGTGAGCACTCTTAAATGTACGTATGTCTTGTATGTGAGCACTCTTAAATGTACGTATGTCTTGTATGTGAGCACTCTTAAAGGTACGTATGTCTTGTATGTGAGCACCTCTTAAATGTACGTATGTCTTGTATGTGAGCACTCTTAAATGTACGTATGTCTTGTATGTGAGCACTCTTAAATGTACGTATGTCTTGTATGTGAGCACTCTTAAATGTACGTATGTCTTGTATGCGAGCACTCTTAATTAACGCTAACCCCAAAATATTTTTTATCATATGGATAACGTGTACCCGTTGGGTAAAAGTACATGCGGCGCCGTCTCTGGTAAAATTCCAGGCTAGCAACCCCCTACAATGAACCACCAGGTTGCTGTCAGAAGGGGCAGAGTGAGAGGGGAGTCGGAAAAAAAGAAAGTCCGACTTCCTGGAGAAGCGGATCCCAGGCCTGACCAATGCACATAGCGGCTAGGGGGGGGGGAGGACGAATCCCAGGAGAGGAGGAAGAAGATGAGAAGGGCAAGAGAGGGGAGAGAGAATCGCAGCAACTGCCTGAGCTACATCCGATAACTGCAGCAAACCCACCAGTCAAACCGACTGATTTCATTCGACTACCATAAGCTACAAGGCCGGTGTTTGACTCCTAGTATCGGTAGGGGATATACTATTAGGACGAGAGTACAAGGCCATTTACGGGCACTATTTTCATACCATTCAATCATCAAAACTATTTCTTCAAGGCACTAATTAAGAGTTTTACTGAATATGCGAGTGGCTCGGCGGTCCAGCGCGTCTGCCTTGTGTACCGCTGGTCCAGGTTCGACCCCCACGTTATAAGTGGGCTATTTTCCCTAGCGTGGTTTCGTGTGCAGGGTCACGTTAATTTGAGACCTTGTGCACGAATTGGTTGGGCTATGGGCCAGTTGCGCAATTTACGCCCATGAGGGCAACCCCTCAAGGCATAGAGAGTGTACATTCCTGGAACCGCCGCATGTACACCCTATTTGAGTGCGTGACTGTATACCGTATTTAGTGTGACTGAACGCGCTTCAGGAGTCAGCGCAATGGACAGTCATGCCCACAATCGCTGGTTTTAGGATGATGTCGCTTTAAGCGTCAAACTGCCTACAGCCCTCCCGCAGTTTTAGCTTTAGTTTAGAAGATACAAGAGCTATTAATGATCAAGTTTAGTCTGAAGGGTTACAGCCTGCTCGTTTTTAATTATTTTTAACCAGATAATTCAAACGGGGATATTTTTTATCAAAGAAGAAGACAAAGCCTAAATAGTAATCTTTTTTACCAAAGGAGAAAGTCAAGAAGACTTTGTCAAAACAAAGGCTTTTTTAACGGTTGGCGCGACAGCGGATATAAAACAGAAGCTAGAGTATTAATTTATTATTCATAATTCCAGCCATAAAAATTTTTGATGCAAGTTGCTTAACATCAGTGTCTCCTGGTTGAGCCTCGTAGGGCATCTAGCTCGTATACTTTGACCACTAGGAACTGTTTAAGCTAGTTGCACGTATAAACTTATTTGTACAAGACCAGATGCGAGCAAAATACGAGTAAACAAGAATTGGAGAGCATTAAAAATACATGTAGTTTTATCGAAAATTGCTACCATGGTTATTTCTCCTGTGTAGGCCAAAATACTCACATTATTCTAATATTTTTGATGCAAAGGAAAATTTTTAGTTTTTACGACTTCATTTTAGTTTATCGATAAAGATATAAAATTGACCATGTTGCTCTATGAAAGGGAAAATAACCCCTAGTCCGTGACCCCAGCGATTTATTACGACAGTACGTGCAAAAATGGAACCCTTTGACGTGTTGATTTACAATTCCTTACTAAAATCTGGTGCGCCAAAAGCTCAGTAAAGTTACGAGAAAGTTCTCAGACAAAGGTTCAATAAACGTCCAGGTCACTTACTGTGACAGCTGATTCTATCGTCTTGTTTGGTCGATTTTGCTGCCCATTAAAAACGAAACAGCTGTCAGAAACTCGGGTAGTCTTTCCAGCCAAAGTTTTTCTTTCTTGCAGTTTTTTGCGTTCAGCCATCGAAGAGACGACCGAGAAACAAGCAGCCAGAAAGTCGTGAAGAAGTTCCACAGCCTCTAGCATGGTCAGCAGCGAGCAGCCCAAGTACAGTCCGAGCAGGCCGCCTGTGTCAGCTACCAGATTAACTAGATCATAAGACTTTTCGATCTGAATAGCTGAGCCGAGACTTCTATCAGCGAAAATTCGAATGCGAAGCACTTGGTCCTGCAAATAGCTCGCTCCGATCACCATATTGTGCGTGGTCAAGTTGTTCAGCAAGGAGGTGGCCACTTTTCTAAAGTCCTCATAGCCTGGAAATTTGTAACCTGGGTTGGTGGTCATCTTCAGTCCAACGAATAAGTTAAAGCGGGTTAGAATATCTCGTTGAAAGGAAGAGAAGATGCGAGGCCAGGTGCTGAAGGAGTAGCTGTACTTGAACTTGTCAGTCCGACAAGGCCTCTGGCCTGTGCAGTACTGTTGAAGCACCTTCTGATCCACACTCCGAGTTGAGTAGGCTCCTCGATTAAAGTCGTTCACAAACTCAGCCATCGTCACCTGACCGCTTAAGACTCGACTCACATTCTGGCAGTTGCTGGCGTTCTCGAACTTGCGACTTCGCGGTAGCAGGTGACTGACACAGCTGCTCTGCTGCATTAGTAGCTCGTTGGTACGATCAGCTCGACAAAGGAACTCGCTGTACTCATATGTGGTCTCTTCACCATCGTAAGGACTGATGATGCGACTCGGCTCGGGCTTGCTCGAGCACTGCATTCCTTTGGAGAGAATGAGCCTCTCGATCTCGAGGTCGATCCGATAGTCTTTGCCGGAGCTCAGCTGGATCATGGACTCGGTGTCGGGGTAGTGTCCAGGTCGAGCAAAGTACACATTGACACCGTTCGAGCCTTCCAAGTCGATTCCATTCTCGAAGTTCCAAGCGAGAAAGCTTATGCCAGTCGAGTTAGCGATAGGAATCGGGAGCAGTGAGGAATTCTTGGGGAAGTCGAAGAACGCGGCATCCAAGAAGAGGCCAACCTCAAGGTAGCTGCCCTTGGTACTCAAGATGCTTCTCTGCTGAGGTGAGGGACTCCAGACGAATACAGTTAAGCTCAGAGGGGCTGTGAAACGGCTTAACCGAAATTGAGCTCATATTGAGACCATTGATGGTCGTCAGGAACAGAAACTGCAACACTTGGTGACCAAGAGAGTCGCTTATCAGCCTATACGGAGCTGTGGCAAGCAGGATTCTAGCTAGACCCGCTGCTTCAAGCTGATTCTTCGGCTCGCCAAATGAACTTGACAGCTCAGTGACGTGGCTGTTCAGAGCGGCTGTCCTAACGGGATCCAGAATGTACGGATAGCTCCCAGACATGATGGCCTTGTTGCAGATGACCACGTCGGGAAACTCAAACTCCACAGATTTCTCCTTGAGTGTGGTGGTTTCTGGTTGCTCTGTGAAGGTGTTAATAAAGCTTTGCACCTGGGTAACGAATCCAGTGAGGCAGGCAGCAAAACCAGCCAGCCAGAGGATCTTCACGTAGATAGGGCGAGCTCCGACGAGTCTTCCAAGTCCGTGAGCAGTGGTGTCCGTCAGCCAGGAGTGCACTGGCTTCGCCAGAATCGCCCGAGGTCCCTGGTTGCTTGACCAATGCGCTTCAGTTTGTTCCGCTTCCATTAGGTCGATTGCTCGGTTAATCGGAAGCTTTCAAATGCAATCGTCGGGTTTTTATGCTTATTTTGACTCACTAATTTTACAAAGTTTATTTAGAAGAAAATTTACCGATTGCTTGATTGCCTCTATTACTTTTCTATATTCTGATTTCCCAGTCAATGTAAAAAGGCTTAAAAACCTCGCAAAACCATGCTATTTTTCCCATTTTATCCCTAATGTGCGTGCATTACTCGCTGAATAGTTCATCAACTGCTATTCGTTACTATTGGTTACTAATCAAATCAAAATGATGAAACATTGTCGTGTCAAGAGAGCAGCATTAATTGCGTTAGAGATAAGTATTGTTGACAATCAGATTGCTCCTACGCCCTCATTTATTTCCAATAAAATACGAGCGTATAAGCTAATTATAAATAAAGGCCCCGAGTTCCTGCTAGTTTACAGACGGAACCGTTTCCTAATTTAATTAGTGACGGAACTGCAGTTTAGCTTTTGGCTAAGTGTTTATAATTAACATGTAGATGCAGAAATCTGTGTTTAATTTGGTTTATTAGAGAAACTGTAGCCCTGTTTGATGGAGAAATACTTAATAAAAACGCTAAGAATGTTTTTTCACTGTTTCAACTTAAAATAATTGGTGGAAGTTTCGCAATTTTTATCGCAAAAGTGCAACTAAAAATGCCGAGTCGCGTTCAGATTTGCTTCTCAATAGCGAGACATTTCACTGAACCGAATTGGACGAAATTTTTTCGCGTAAATAGACGACGCGCAAAGTTAATAAAGACTTAACCATTTTGGTGACGCATTTATTTTTTTGGCCACATTCTTTCCTTCTATTAATGGGCAGTAGTGTAACGTTCAACCACTGCTTTTCTCATTTTAATACAGACCAGTAAAGGTCTCAGAGGTCCTTTATTCCCAAAGCCATAAATCACTATTCCCAAACAGTCTGACCCCTATTTTGACAGCTTTTAGGCGCCAGGATGCGTCTGCGGGACACGTGATTATTTTGTTCACTCGTTGACAAAACGGTCTTTCCCCTTAAGTCTATTGTTCACTTTTTGTTTTTTGATACATTTTGACAGCTGTGGTTCTGACCCCTAAAAGTGCTTTGGGATTTAGGATTAGGGATTTCTCGTTAACTTCTTTAGCTTCTACATGCGATATAAAGATTAATCTGTATATTTTTGCGTCCCTGTAGGATAATCTGCTGGCAAAACCCATAAATCATTTTTGCTCATAAATCATCATTTTTGGCGCCATCTGTCATGTGATTTATCATCCCCGGGAACTGGGTTAGGATCCCCTGATCGGGTAGGGTCACGTGATCAGACCATCAGCTTATCAGAAAATTACACGACTGTTATAACAAACGTTGCCTCACCAATAGGAAAAATCGAAGATCAGTCAAAAAAATCGGCGCGGCGCGCGCCTATTTACAGCGCCACCGAGTGCGCTCGAAGAATCAGGCGCTTTGCTGTCCCAGGCGCCTTAGAGTCTCCCCTTAAAAGTTATCAGCGATCAGCAACATCGATCAGCTTCAGCAACAGTCAACATCAGCACAGCTAGTGGACAGCTGCAACTGTCCAATCGTCGAGATTAGGTGAGAGCGTTACGTACTAACGGTCGAGCTCGAGATCTACTTCGGTCACTGTGGAGTTCGAGACAGTCTGAAGTGTAATAATCTGATTGGTCTGGTGAGAGGTCACTTGATCTTGCCTAGTCGGGTGTATTCTAGATCGGTCCCCTTTCTTAGCAGCTTAATAGGAATTGGCGCATTTTTCTCATTGCTTATTTTGTGCTGATTTAGGACTTAGGATTAGGACAGTAAATACGAGCGTATTTATAGAAGTCATAATATATAGCTGAAAGCAGTTCATTGCTCTGGTTATTATAGGCATCGGAAGTGATTTGGTGTGAAAGCTAAATAATTCAGTTTTTATACCCTTTTTGACTCATTATTTACTCGCCATGCTGGCTCACATGAGCAGCTAAATTAGTTGGCTTCCGTCATGGTGGACCAAAGGCGGACCAGTCATGCAGTCAGTCAGTCAGTCATTCATGCGATCAGAGTCCAGATGGAGGACTCAGCTTCGGCTGTACTTTAGTGCAGTTCGGAGCGGCGCGGCAGCCAAATTATTAATGTAACTTAATGTGAGAGTAGTTAGGGCGCCCTTTCGGAAGAGTCTAATTAGGTCATATCAGCGCTTTGCGGCAGTTCGTTAAAGCATCGAGGCTAGAAGCTGGGATATTCCCTACTTACCCCTCTTAGCAATATAATAGTGCATTTCCGAGTCCACATAATCCGATCCATGCAAGAACCCCCTGCAAAAGTCCTTTCTGAGCCTGCCTTGGTCATGCGATCTAGTCCCTGCAGTGTCCCTTTGTCGGCTATGACTTCGAGATTGACGGCTAAAAGACACTAGTTATAGGTGGAAATCAGGCCTCAATTAGTCGGGAACTTGGTTTCAATAGGGCTGTTTGGTGATTCAGTCAACACAAGTTGGTGGCGGCGGGGTTGTCAGCTTCCTTCTGGGGCTGGCTATCTCCGTGTCTGTATCTCGCTGTCGTCTCCTATCATAGGACCTAACCGTTCGCCACATCTATCCTGCTACCCCTGGGGCTGACCTCGAGATCGGGAATGGGAGGCCAGAGTTGTCAATGTAGGCAATGAGATCGGCGCTCTGAGGCCGCGTCGGTAAAACGACAAAGCCGAAATCCAACAATTCACAAATATCGGAGGCACTCTATTTTTTGGGCCGAAGACTTGTGTGGGCCTTTTTCAATTGATATGGTCAATTCTGTAGCCCAGTGGGATAGTGATTAGTGGGATATATTTGTTTGATTTGAGCAAAATATTTATTCCTAAAATATAACTGCAAGTTTTTTTCACTACTTCATTCTTCTCAACTTTAATCATTAGAAATTTTACCGTTTACATTTCACTGTCCTCCCAACCATTTGCAAAAGTATATAGCAGTAAAGCATATTGAAGCCTACTTTCATGCTTCTATTTATTATTTTAAGTAGAGAGCTAAGTCTGCAAATACCTAGAGTTAATTCACTTGGTACATTTAATTATAGCGATTGAACTTGTAAATTGTATGGTCTGTGTACTGTAATGCAAAATTATCTTTAGTAATATATCAAACCACAAAACGTCCATATGGGCCTATTGAACTTACTTTTTTGTCATGTCGCACCATCAATACAGTAAGAAAAAGTACAATTTCAATTTTCATGTACATGTATACTTCTATCAAAATTTATTCGTATTTATTTAGTTAATTTTTGACATTCCCTCTGTATTTACAATTTTTTTGGTTGGTACCGACGTGAAAGTATTCTTAATATTTTTATTTTCAAATCACGCACCATTTTTTGTTGAATTCTGGCTCGTACAGCTACTGAACTATTCGGACGTTTAAAGTTTCTGCAGTGCATGCGTACTCATTTGACATCTTATTTTATAATAAAGTTTAAATAATAAGCACGGGTTACTTAAGCCACTTTTAGCCAGCGTACAATGAATATAAAAAACCTTGGGTATAGCTTACTAAATGCTTGTTAGAAGAACACAAAACGCACAAAATACAGCGTCTACTTGTTTCAAGCCTCCTCTTGGGTGCGCCTAAGTGGGTGAGACAAAAAATGATGGAGAAGTTCGAAGCAGTTTGCTACAATTCAAACAGAAGTGGCTTCTTTATACATACTTCATATAGATACACAGTTTTAGAACGCGCAAACTTCTCCATTGAACACTTGATGTTACAAATGAAAAGCAAAAAGCAGCCCATAGTATATAACATTGCACTCTTAGTACATTCGCCTTTTCTCTTGGGTAAACCATGGAATAGCCATGGCCCTGCAGACAGCCTTTGATATCATTAGCAGGCTTTGAAAATTCTCTCTACTTTGTGTGCCTTCAGTCTCCTCTGCAGACTGTCAGGCTAACGATAGAATATCGTCCTCGAGCACTTGAACTCTACAAAATTATTTAAAGCCCAAGAAACACTAGAAATAATTATATTGCGGCATTTACAGTATAGCACAGCCCGTGTATCAACATAATTACACGCTGTAAATACATATGAATCAAACTGTCATTAACCACAAGGTGGCTCACAATGTGGTATCCATAGCTACACTAGCTCTAAGTTTTCCAATAGTAACCTTTCAACATCCCCTTTGTTTTTTTTACATTCGAAGGCGTCCTGAGCTCAGAAAATCATTCCATCAACAAGTTACGGTTCTATGTATACCCTACAACATTGGTTGATGGTTGTACTTATTATGCGCTTGTTATTACAGCTAGGTTACCGTAATTTGGTCGGTTTTATGACGAAATTTGTCGAGTATAACAGACAGAAATGAGATCTAAGCGCAAGTTAGCTATAATATAGCAACAATGCTGGCACAATTTTTACAGTCGTATTATTCCGCCATTTTAGCTGCCCAAAGAAAATCTATGTATATTTCTTTTTTTAATGTTAGCAAATATGACCGCATAGCTAGACTTTTCGGTTGTCCCTCTCTCCCAGTTCTATTATGCTCTACCTAACAAATAAATTTTGTGCTTTTCAGGTTGTGCAGCGATGCGAGTCTTTCAGTGGAATTTTAACAGTAAAAACCTAGAATAAAGATACAATAGAAGTATAATAAAATTTGGTGAGACAGAAAAAATTGTAAAGTTATGCCTTTCATAAAATAGAGTGTCGCTTTGTTACCGTCTAGTACGAAATGTAGAAATTCTGTCTTGCTAAACACAGAAATGAAGTTATGAGAATCAGGCCGTCAATATTTAAAATAACTCAGACAAATGTTAAATTTTTGATGAAAATATGTATTTGTTATATATATATTATAAAAAAATACGAGCTAACTTTAAAATGTTATAATGAAATTAGTATACTGTTAGCTAAAAATGTTGAGAAAAAACCAAGTTAAAACAACAAGCAAATAATTATGGTTAAATATAAATAATTATTGTTTTATTATTTAACATGTAACACAAAAACTTTTCTTGGATTTTAATTGTTTCACAACTGAATTGGTTATGGCTAAAGTCTACGGAAAACTAAGTTCTGCGAGCAAGATGCCAATTATACACTTTAAAATGAAAGTACGCATTAACTATTGATAAGCAATTGTGTCGGGAGTATGAAAATAATTATACAAACAATAAATTTAGAATTTTAGTAAAAACTGGATAATAGTAACTCAAAAATCTTTCCGAGCAATTCAGTCTGTTTAAAATTAACAATACATCTAACGATAAAAGAGTAAAAAAAGTAGAAGTGGATTTTTAAACAGCTTTGCTACCACGGATTCTTTAAAACACGGCAAAAATTACGTCTGTAATCGAAAAAATATTTTTGAAGGCAAAGTTTGATAGTTTCAGTTAAAAAATTTCCATCAATGGATCAAAATTATCAAACTAAATTCTTCCGTGCATCAGAACGGCTTCATCATCAGAGCCAGCGTGGAGACCGCGGCGGCGGCGGCGGCTGTCACGCGGACTCGCCAACCGTGCAGGCTGCCGGCCGAGTTGCCACCCGAGTATTCTCGAGTGTTGCAGAAGTTGATGTTGCACGTCCTGCAGTAGGTGTTTGGAGTCCGGCAGGAGCCGCAGCCAGCGTAGTTGGTCTGCAAAAAAGTCAATTTGAACTCTTCAATTCATTTATTCATTCAGGTAGCCAACAAAATTACAGCAGAATAAGTTCGCTTATGAACAAACCCCGGAGTCAAAGGCTTCGTAGCAGACAGTTCCGGTGGCGCACGTGACAAATGTTCCGTTGCCTGTAGAGGACGCTGACGAGTCCCTCGAAAAACAGACTCGGTCTGAGCAAATATTATTGCGATAGAATTTATTTGTTGTTTTAACGTTTCATTAAACTGTGGAGCTATTAGATGTCTTAGATGTCTTCAAACATGTCAAATTTTCATAATTTTTTCTTACTGCTCAAACTCGTCGCTGTATTGCAATGGTCGGTGCTGCACTCGGAGCAGCCGCTAGGGTTGGACTGCGACGCGCAGGTACCGCAGCCACCGTAGGTTATCTGCAAAATGATTAATTTACTTGTATTTATTGAGATAATAAATCAATTATAAACTGCTTATAGTTACAAGATGTCGACTATTACTTTCATCATAATTTTAGCAGCGCAAAAAGTGCACCGATAATGTTTTAATGTTCACAACTTAAACAATACTGCAGCAATATCGTGACTATGACAATAAATTGTCAGTAAAACTTCTCTTACTCTTGGTTGTGACAGCTTACATGTCAATTGTAACTTATCTAAGAAATTCTTGGACGTACCCCCCAGCTTGAGTATTGGTAGCACGTGGTGGCAGAGGTGCTAATGCAAGTTCCAGAGCTAGTGGCAGTCCGCGTGTAGCAGGTAATGGCATCTGCCCCCGGATTCGCTGAAGTAAAAGTTGAACCGATCATGCACATTGTCTTTGTAGGACTATTTTTGGATGAAACAATCCAGTCATCCAGATTTTTTAAATTAATTTTCAGAAATTATTAAAAACAACTAAGCATACTTACTTAATGCGAGCAAAGCCAAACTGACGAGCAGAACGCAATGATTCATGATGAATTTTTTGTTCAAATTGACTTGTTGAAATTATCGCTAAATTTTTCTTGCAAGAGCGCCTTGGGTTTGTAAATGGCAATTGAATTTTCCACTCGGTGTCTCCTTTATATACGCTTGAGCTACAATGGCCGTTAAATCATGCGCTCAATTAAACAAATAGTTGCTATGGGTACAAAACGGAAAAAACCCACTTAGCCTGTCAGAGCTACAAAGGTTTAAAACTCTACCTTGCATCAATAGCTGCGGACGGAAATTTTTTTCTAGGAAAACAAAATGTATAGAATAAATTGAATCTTAGTTGCAACTGCATAAATAGACAGAACTCGAAAAATAGAAGCGGACGACGTATATACAGTTATTTTACTGCTTTAAGTCTTAGAAGTTTGCCTGCGAGTCGAGTCCTGTGTTCTCATTTCTTTTGAATAACGTTTCATTGTAAACTAGTTTAGGGCTTATACTGTGTAGCCTTCTGACACACTAGTGGCAATAGAGCCACTGTATGCCTCACAGCTCACTCAAGACCAACATTGTTAGTGTCGGAGTAGACCTTGTCGTTTTAACTACATCGGTAAAACGTCGGTTTGCTGGCTAAACAATATCTTGACCTCCAATTCCCGATCTCGAGGTCAGCCCTTAGCTCGATGTTGTTAGGTAAGAGGGCTGACAACCCAGAGCAGCAAGCTGTCTACTGATTCAGGACTTGATTCCACAAATAACGGGTGTCGTTTAGCTGTCAATATCGATGGTCAGCCGATTTCTAATAGCCGGCGAATAGAGGCAATACATTTTTTCTCAATTGGTCATTATCGAAAAAAAATTTCGTAAAAATGTTTGAGAGTTGCCGAAAGTCGAGTTATTTGAGTCTCGTACAACGATTGTTGCGGCGGCTGTCCCGCTCAACCAGCACTCGAGGGGGCATGACAGCTACATAGCTGCCAGTGCGAATGTTGCACTTGGTTTAGAATAACAATTTCGTAGGCAAGAGTCAGTTGACAGTAGATTGATTTATTCCTGACGTGTCATCGCTAGATCCTAATTATCAGTGGTTACAAATACTTTTTAGATAATGACTATCGATATCCTTGCCTCCCCTTGTCGTAACACATATTTTTCATTTCTAAAGCAGACAATAAATGTAAGTTGATATTCAAGGAATATTTTTACAAAGCTAACTAGCTTCTGCTTTGCATGCCTCAACCAGTTTCAGCGCACCAGAGCGAAACACAGAACGGGTAGAGAGCATTGCGAAGCGGTAAAACCGTTCCATTCTAACAAATTTAAGCTAATGTTCTGCGATTCAGCTTTAGAACGCGCAAAATTTTCTATAGAAATGACAATGCAGGGTGCTTGAAAGAAAGATAGCAGTCTAAATGAATAGGCCCCTATATTCTCATGAATACACGGTGCGTAGGGTGGTGAATTACCGATGCGAGATGCAGGTACGAGATCCTCCGATTTTCTTCATTTTATAGATTTTTTGAACGAACAAAATGTGGCATTGCTCAAAATAAGAACACAAAAATATAGAAATAAAAAACCTAAGCCACACTGCTTGTCAATTTTGAATGCAGAACAATTAACAGTGTAAATTTATACTGCCATCGAGTTTAATTTTTACTATTTAATTACTTGAGCTATCATGAACTATTTGTTGGTGCTTTGTGTCAGTTAAACTGTTCTAGGAACTAAACTATTCACCCGTTTGAGCATTTTGCAATGCACACGTGCTCAAAGGATATCCCAGTTTTTCATTTGATCTTTTAATGATAATTATACTTACGTACAACACCCTTAGACAATCTACTACGAATATAAAAAGTACCTGGGGCACAGCAAAGTAAATTTTCGGTTAGAAGAACACGTTGGCGCACAAAACAGTGTCCACTTGTTTCGGGCCTCCTCTTGGGTGCGCCTAAGTTTGAAGCGGAGAACTCTTTCATTACACTCTGAGTCAATGCAGTTTGCTACAATTCAAACAGAGGTGGCTTATTTATACATACTTCATATAGATACACAGTTTTAGAACGCACAAACTTCTCCATAGAACACTTGATGTTACAAATGAAAAGCAAAAGGCAGCCCATAGTATATAGCATTGCACTCTTAGTACTTTCGCCTTTTCTCTTGGGTAAACCATGGAATAGCCATGGCCCCCTGGCGCACCCAAGTGAGCGAGACAGAAAAGTTAGAGAGAAGTTCGAAGCAAAAAACTCGAGCTAGCGCATCGAATTCGATGCAGCTTGCTACTATTCAAACAGAATTGGCTACTCTACATATGAATAGACAGTTTTAGAACGCGCAAACTTCTCCATAGAACACTTGATGTTACAAATGAAAAGCAAAAGGCAGCCCATAGTATATAGCATTGCACTCTTAGAACATTCGCTTTTTCTCTTGGGTAAACCATGGAAATACCTGGGCCTCGCCGTCTGCCTTTGATGTCCTAAACAGGCTTAAACATTCTTTATTTTGTGTCTATGCACACGATAATGTAAAGAAAAAAGATCATCCTCTATTGAATTCTGCAAGTCAGTTAAGGCTTAAGAAATTCTAAAAAATACGTAGAAGTACATCTACATACATCCACTGCAATAACTACAAGAAGGCTGACAATTTAATATCCATAGCTACACTATTGCGCACACTTATTTCCCGATGGTAACCTTTCCAAATCCTCTTTGTTTTTTTTAATATCAAAAGTGACCTAAATGCAGAAAGTAGTTACGGTTCTCTGTATGCCCTACAAAGACGATGGCTTTTGGTACGTACATGTAGAGCCGTGTATTTACTACCTGTGAAAATGTATTGCAGGTTGCACTCAAGGACATCTTAAGTAGTCCTTGGTTGCACTACTCAGTATGCGATTGTTATTACAGTTTAGGGAACTTAATTTCAAGTATATTAAAAAAGATTTATGCGCAAGATAGCTAATTTACTGTGTGATAAGTGTCTGTTCTTTTGGTTTCTTTGTCAGAAAAATACCTCGGACGCGTTATTCTCTAAGAACTGTGTCCATGATAGGAACCAAAAGAACAGACATAGATGATAACGTTATACTGATTGGGTTCTCATGAAATTGAACTTTCTAAATACGCTTGCCCTTCACATGCAAAAAAAATTAAACCAAATTAACGCTTTGATTATGTGCAGAGTTTATTCGAGACTATATGCTTGTTTTCAATAACCCAATGCACTAACGTAATGGCGGTATTATTTGTCATAAAACATTCACATCATGTCGGTTATTTTTTAAATGCGTAATGCGTAAATTGATGAGAAAATAATAAAGGAATTTTGGGCACAATATTGACAGCTGCAGATGTCACCATTAAAAAGTGCTTAATTGAATTAAGACAATCTGTCAAAATTGAATGGTCACCAAGAGCAAATATAACTTTACATCCATCTTACAAGTCCACCTTAGAAATGATTTGAGGAGTGCACAAATGTATGCAGTAGAGGGTCTTTTAAAATCAATTGAAAAATGCTTTGGTTTCAGACGATTTTTCAAGATTTTTTTAAAGACATTTTTCTATAATTTTCCTTACTATTATTAGCAAATCAGGCTGCTACTGACAGTAGACACTTTAGTTTCTTTCGTTGCTTCGGCGACATACAGAAGGAAAAAATAATTGGCTCTTCATTAAGTCCGTTGACATAGTTTCTTAGCCATCAATACACTAGGCAAAATACTTGCGAAACACCTCCGGATGGTGAGCTTTAAACTGTCTCAATCTCTCCTGCCTAGCCTCATCATTGCTGCCCGCCTGGTCTAGCAACCGCTTCATCAGGTCAAGCAGGGCAACCTCCGTTGCTGATTGGCACTTTTGTTGAACCGAATCGGAGATCTGTAGGAAGCGACGATCGATAGTTAAGCTCGATTGAGGCTCCTGCTGCTGGTGCTGCTGGTGCTGCTGCTGCGGCATCAGAGTCATGCGGTGCTGACGTCTGCGCAACCGGGCCAGCAGCCTTGCCCGCTGATAAATATCCTGCGGCAGACGGAACAGCTGGCGCCAGTTGCGCAACGCCAAGTCGAACAGCCAGTGAACTCGATGACGCCACTGACGGATGCTGGCTGATGAAGCCTCGCGATCCTTCTAAAAGAAGAATTTTATCATTTAAAATCATCAGAGATTACTAAGCTGCATAATGGACAGGTGTGCCCTTCGGCGTACTGGTTTATTACGTACTTGTGTGATTATCAGATCATCCTCGACTAATCCTATTAATCCTTAAGCTACTGGTTTAGTACATGCTGTCACCAGGGTTTGGTTCCCTTAATCCCTAAGACGACTCCAATTCCAAACGCGATTTAACAAACAATTTAATAAGCAATAAACATTAATAGTAATTGAACAATACGCAAAGTAGATTAGCACTTATTAATTTTTACTTACTTATTGTACAGCTATTCCCTACCCATTTTACCATTCCCAAAACTTGTCCTAATTACCGATTATTTGGCTTTTAAAGCGCTTGTCTCACGGTACAGTTCCGGTCTTTTAGCAAAAACTCTCAGAGCGCTTGTATTCATCCTCGTTTTGGGTGTGCAAGCTCTGTAAACACGCCATTGTAACGCTCTATAAACATCTGTCGTTATAAACAAACACACGATGGATCAGATAGTGGAGATAATACCCCAGGAAAAACTGCAATATAGACCCTTATGACCCCTAATTAGCCTACCTAATGCCCGACAATGGTCCCCAATGTTCTGATTGATGATTTAATACAGATTTTTCATTACTTTATAGACTTTTGCAAAACTGCATAAAACTATAGATAGAAGCATAGGAATGAACTCAAAATGATCTTAGTTGTTGGTTTTGCTCAAATGACCTACTACTGAAATAAATTCAAATTTCAAAGGACAGCTATAGCCAACCTCGGACTCGTGTCGCAATTGTTGCCAAGCCCAGCCGTGACGAGAATCGATCAGCAACAGCTCGGCGAGCTGGTTGAGCTGACGCTGGCGCTGCTGCTGCTGCTGCTGCTGACCCTCGTTGCCAGAGTCGCAGCTGCAGCAGCACTCCAGGTAGGCTAGCAGATTCTCCGACAGTCGCCGATGCTTCAAGCTGAGCAGACAGAATGCCAGCTGTAAAATCCGACAAGGAAACTCGTCTCTGTCCGAGGATTTCGTGCCAACAACCAACAGAGCGGCCATCACGTGACGCAGCTTGGCCCAGCCCAGCGGATCAGACAGTCTACCCAGCAGGCTGATTAATCGTTGAAGAGTCAACTCATGGCAGCCAGTTGAAGAGCTTCGTCCAGTCGAAGCGCGCAAGTCGTGAGCCAGTTGGCTAGCTAAAAATTCGCGAAAATTTGGCAGCATACTCGTCTGAGCTGATCGACCCGACTGCTGCAGACGGCTCTGCGGCAGGAAAATGGCGTTCTGTTGAAGATCCAGAACACTGGCTGTGGTGCAACGAGCGCTTCGTTGAGGCGACGCCACCAATGACATTGACGTCGATGGCTCTTCAACATGAGCAAGGTCGTCGATAACTGGCAAGTCGATTAGTCGCAGAAGGCGCTGCAAGCACAGATGGTGAATGCACTCGTCCAAGAAGGAGACAGATCCCGATGAGTCGTGGCAGCTGTAGAGCTCATCTGCGGTGATTGAAAATTAAATGTGCATTTTTCAGGTCTCTACTTGCATGAAGCTCAGAAAATCTATCTATTCCAACAAAAAATAACTGGTTTCTCTTCGCAGATTTACAATTTATTGTATTTTAGTGAAATATAAATAGTGAAATACAATAGTCCACGTAGTATGCGACAGTTTGCGATGGTCTTTTACATGTATGTATCAATCATCTAAACTCACACTCGCTTCTCACAACACACAAAAAACAAAACACTCACAAAAAGTACATGTGCTCTCGAATTTCTGACAAAAATGCAGCGTACACTTAAACACACTTTAAACAGAGCCAAATAAAACTTTAAATACAAGTTCTCCTCGATCACGCTAACCTCTGATAGTAATTTCAAGCGCCGATATTGACGCATCAGCCCCATTGTGATCCGTCAGTCGGACGTTGCTCTCGCCTTGTCCTGCTCGATCAACAACAGTCTCGGGGCCGTCGTTGTCTCGCCGCTGCTTGACAACAGTCAGTTCACTTCGGCCGACGTCTCCGCTGGGGTTATTGGGATCGAGTTCCTCAGGCTGGTCGTCAAGCTCCAGCTCCAGACCGCGACCAGTGCCGGCTAGACAGGACGCGGACCTGACGTGCTGCAGTCGGCAGGACAGTCGGTTGGGCGCTCCGCGAAGCAGTCCGCGCACCGCCTGGCCGCCGCCGTCCAGAAGACGCCGGATCAGCTTGAATAAAATAGTGAATAGTAATAGTGAATAAACAGGTGAACTAACTTTAGACTCGCAACTAATTTAAGTGATAAGCATGACTTAACTAACTTGAGGACACGGATAAGCTTTGTCTTGAGAGTCGCACCAACATTACCTCTTTAATATGACTATGCTACCTCGAAGACACTACTAAACTACAATGAGAAAACAACTCAACTAAAGCCACAACCACACCTAAACTGCCTTGACAACCACACCCAAAAAGCTTAGATAGCCACATCCACACTTCACAATAGGGATTCTTAGATCCCTTAAGAGTCGCTCCTCTACTCAATAAAAATGGTATTACCTGGTTTAAGATTTCCTAAACATTAAAAAAGCTACACGTGTGAGCGGACATACCTTGAGCTGACCCTGTCGCCCAGCAGTAGCCTGTGCAGTTGATTTTTGCTTGAAATCAGCGGACAAATTGTCCAGCTCTTCAACAAACGGCAGCACCGACGGGTTGTCAGTGTTCAGCCGATACCACCGATTGCTTTTCGCCTCAAATTTTGTTGAACCTCCTTGACAGGAGACAAGGGTGCCGGACTCTAGCAGGCCCTGGCACACCGATTGCGCTCGCGATTGACTTTCCAGGCTGCTGTTGGAACCCGAAGCTGCTGTTGAAGTTTGACGAAGGAATTCTGTGGCGGCTGCCAGCAACTGCTTGCCTGAGCGTCTGAGCTCTGGCTGAGCTGAGGGGAACAAGCATCCCAGAAGCTGCTTCCACTGGCGAGTCGCTCTGAACTGTTGCCGCTCTTCTGAATTTTAAAAATAATTTGTGTCAGCTGTTAGACAGGAGTGTCAGGTGTTAGACAGGAGTGTCAGGTATTAGACAAGAGTGTCGGGTGTTAGACAGGAGTGTCAAGCGTTAGACAGGAGTGTCAGGTGTTAGACAGGAGTGTCAAGTGTTAGACAGGAGTTTCAGCTGTTATACAGGAGTGTCAAGTGTTAGACAGGAGTTTCAGCTGTTATACAGGAGTGTCAAGTGTTAGACAGGAGTTTCAGCTGTTATACAGGAGTGTCAAGTGTTAGACAGGAGTTTCAGCTGTTATACAGGAGTGTCAAGTGTTAGACAGGAGTGTCACCTGTTAGACAGGAGTGTCAAGCGTTAGACAGGAGTGTGAAATGTTAGACAGGAGTGTCAAATGTTAGACGGGAGTGTGAAATGTTAGACAGGAGTTTCAAATGTTAGACAGGAGTGTCAAGTGTTAGACAGGAGTGTCAAGTGTTAGACAGGAGTGTCAAGTGTTAGACAGGAGTTTCAAATGTTAGACAGGAGTGTCAAGTGTTAGACAGGAGTTTCAGCTGTTATACAGGAGTGTCAAGTGTTAGACAGGAGTTTCAGCTGTTATACAGGAGTGTCAAGTGTTAGACAGGAGTGTCACCTGTTAGACAGGAGTGTCAAGCGTTAGACAGGAGTGTGAAATGTTAGACAGGAGTGTCACCTGTTAGACAGGAGTGTCAAGTGTTAGACGGGAGTGTGAAATGTTAGACAGGAGTGTCAAGTGTTAGACAGGAGTGTCAAGTGTTAGACAGGAGTGTCAAGTGTTAGACAGGAGTGTGAAATGTTAGACAGGAGTGTGAAATTTTAGACAAGAGTGTTATCTGTTAGAAAGGAGTGTCAGCTGCTAGACAAGAGTTTAAAATGTTACAGAGTACCTGGACAGGAAATTTTTCTGTTTTTATAAGCTAGTCCGAATAAACAAACAGCTACTGTAGTTGACTCACGAGTGCTTGATAATAACGGATCTTCGTCAACTGAACCTTCACCAGACGCGTCAAATTTTCTGTCCATTCCACTTGTCAGCATAAGTGTAATGCGCGATTTAATTATTATTGAAACTTGAAATAAAATCAGTGCGTATTTGCAGGGTTGCAGGGTTTTTTATCTTCACGCAGTGTGGAGGTAGTTAAATGAGCTGTGCGCTGTTTAACGAAAGATGTACATTTTTATAACCACAAGTCGAGACGGCTTGAAATTTTAATAATTTAAAATCAGTTTTTATTACTCTTTTGAGGCGCTATGAAATCAAAGCTAATTGCACGAGTCTAAGTACGAGGTAGGAGTGTACATCCAATTCATATTAACGCGTTAGCAGATGTAGATGTACTCGTACTTCAAATAGTCATCATTGTGAATCTGCCTCTAGGCTTGTGGTTTTTACCTTGCTTACATGCAGGCAAACAAAGCCTAAACTGCAAATCCAGTTTTTAGCTTCTCGCTTACACGTGACCGAATGAATCATCGCACTTTTCGTCCATTCTTTCCATGATGACGCAATACTTTCCATGATGACGCAATACCAATCAATTATAGACACAAAAGTGAATTGCACGCTACAGAAAAGCCTCAAATCACTGTGACATTCGAGTTGAAAACTGAGGATAAAATAATTCCGTAAGAAATTCTGGAATTAAATTTTTGCCCTCTCAGGGACCTGATGGGCTTTTTCTTTTTTTTCCAACGTCATTATTTCTGACGACGAATTTATATGCAAAATTGCAATTTTTTACAGACCTCTAAACAACTGGCTAAAAATCCATGGCTCGAAAGTCCATCGAACTAGCTTTTCAAATCCAATTTTTCCAAGTCGCATATTGCTGCTAAGCAGCTGTGCTCTCCATCACTAAAGCTAGCTCCTAAACATTCATATTGCCATGCCTTCCGAGGACAAAAGCAGCAACGGGTAGGAGCCTAGGTTTTCGTAAGACGTGGCCTTGCTGTAACCGCTAAGACCAGAAAAGTACAATTGAAGCACATTTTCAGGAACTTTTACTCGATAATTTACTCAATTTTTCTTTGGCAAATTTAATTGGCCTATGGCAAACGATGCAACTTCATTTGCGAGTACCGCGGTTGTTTCGGAATGACCTTAGTCTGATTAGGGGTCGCGGCCCAACAATAGGCTGCAGTTAATCCTTCCAGACGACTTCAAGCCCCTCAGCCGTACGTCAACCAGGCCAGTCGTAGCACCATCGAGCCGGCCAGCACAGCGGCGAAGCTTCTCAATCGAACCGCTTCGAGGTCCTTGAGCCGAATTGAGTGCGCCAGCCTGTGCGGAGCCGCGGCTGCAACTCTGCCCCCTGCTGGCTAGGGACCTGCTCAGCGTCGAGGGAGACTTCCTCATGCGCGATTGAACCCGACAGAGTGGGAATTCATCAAATTCGTGTTACATGTAAATTACATTGTGTTACATGTGACTGAATGCAATACCAGGTTAATAATACAGAGTCAGTTAGTTACTCGAAATCATATCAGTAATCATAGGACGAGATGCTATGCCGTGGATATTCAAGCAGCTGTCAAGTCGAATTTATTTGAATTATAAATTACGCATTGCACAATGGTATGGTAGATTGTATAGTCTGTGGCTGAGTGGAATAATGGGTGGTTGTCTGGAATTGAGATTTCAGTTAATGGCCAAATTGACACTCGCGCGCTACACTTGCCGGTGTGGGTCCTCCAGCTACTTGTTGGCAAGGGTGATAATGGACTCAAATACTTTAGTTGCCCCTGGAATAGTCTCTTTCACTGGCAAAACTTGAATGTATGACGCGCTACGCGCTACGTGCTACGCGCGCTCGTGTCTATGGCCATTAACTGAAATCTCAATTCCAGATGACATCATTGTCCAAATTGTCATTGCCTGAAATTTCACTTCTTGGCAATGGCCTTGGCAACGGCCAATGTACAGTGGAGTGTGTCCATTGGTAAGGAAAGGGGTTGATAGAAATTTTACGCAATGATGCTATCGCCGCTCGTGTCAAAAGGCCATTGCCTCAAACTCTGACTTCCAATGAACCCTCCATTGCCTTGAACTAAATTTTCATTGTATTTACACTTTTCCTCAAACGCAAGTGTGGCTGACTGGAATAATGGCCAAATCACGAGTGCGCTACGCCACAGATTATACAAGTGCATTGTATTTACACTGTCACTCAGAATGCTCTCATTATTCCACACTTTTGCGGCCATTATTACACACTTTTCAATTGCGTTTGAGAGAAAGTGTAAATACAATGTAGTACAATGTAGTATTTGAAACACATACATTCAGCTTGGCAAGACACGTCACAAGTTTCGCTGCGGGGGGCAAGTTAGAAATCATGCACATTAAAAAAACAAAATTCCCTCGTTTTTCGAAAAAGTAAATTTTAACAAAATCAAACGGACACGTACGAACGGTTGAAAAAACGACATTAAACAAAAAAAGTTAAATTCGTATAGAGAACAAAAAAGGATCAAATTTTTAGGAGCAACTGGGCAATTAAAAAACAACAATTATACAATCATTGCTAAAATCATCACAGGTTTCCTAAGTCAAGCACGTTATTTCGTGGCTTTGCAAGGTAAACTAAACCCAGCGATCGAGCAGTGAGGAAATTTTCCTTCTTACAAGGAAAGATTATACTAAAAGAAAGGAAGATTATACTAAATGCTCACTTTCCTAAAAAGCCTTTAATTTCCAGTCAAAAATTTCTTTCTTGACCCAATCCTGCTTGAAGTGATGTCATGTTGAAACTCTATTCGCTTGTTTAGCCCCACAATTAAATTTTCAAAAAGAAATTGGTGAGAAATTGTCAACTTACTGGGTTTGACTTGGGTCATCTTTATGAGTACTTTACGAGTACTGATCTTCATAAGTGAAAAGTATTCACCACACTTGATTGCAGTATAGTGACTAATCTGACAAGTTAATTACGTTGTATTTAATCTAAGGAATGACAAACCTTGAACACACACTTTTCAAGTTTGATTGGCACAGTACATAAAACCAATTGAGAATTAACCATTTAGAATCGAGAAGACAAAACTAAAAAAAACTAAAAAAAACTTGAATTACTATTTGAGCTATAGTTGCTTGTTATATAAAGAAAAAATCAAAATGAAAATAATTAAGAAAATTATAATTGGGCTAAAAATTGACTGGTACTTGATTTCTAGAGCTACTGTATTGTTCCAGTTCAGTTCAATTATCAGTTTATTTCGGTTGTTCAGTGCCAAACACCTCAACTTCGCACAGGGTCAACGGAGCCGCCTTGTGGCTCTCGATGCGAAAAATCTGGCCATATTGGTGACACTCGAACGTCCGGACAGCAAAAAAGCCGTCCGAATGGTACGAGGCGCATTCGTGCCCACCGACACTAATGGTGAAGTCGTTGAGCCGATCAGAGCAGCAGTCCAAACGGTTGTAGATTCGAACCTGGGTCACAAAGGCTGCCTTGTCTAGCTGTGCCTGCCACCAGTTGTTCCGTCCGTTATCAGTACTACTGCACGAGCCACTGCCGTAGTTCTGATTTCGAATGCCGTCAATAGCGCGATTGCAATCTCCGTTGGCTGTGATTGAGTTCTGGCTGCATTTGCTCAGTCGGAGCCGCTCTGAAGTTTTTTAAGTATCATTAAGTAGTCATTTTGTTTCCAACGAACATAGAAACCGCATGGAATTGCTTTGCTAGCAGTCTAGGACGATGCATCATAGAAATTCGTGCATTTTTTAATGAAAAGCTTACTCTCTGGCGTTGGTAAGGCTTTCACGGACCCGAACACCTGCACTTCGCACAGCGTCAGGGCCGTCGGAATTCGATTGACGATTCGAATAGACTGACCGACGCCCTCGCATTTGAAAGTCTCCACAGAGAAGAAGGTATTCGGCTCCGACCTGTGCGAGGCGCACTCGTGACCGTCGATTAGGATGGCGAAATCGGAGAGCCTTGTGGGGCAGCAGTCAAGCCGGTTGTAGATTCTCACGTGCGTGACCTGGCTGAGCTTGGCCAGATGACCCTGCCACCAGCCTCGCTCCAAGTTCGTGCTACTGCACGATCCGTGGCCGTAGTTTTGGTCGACGTTACCGTCCATGGCCCGTTGGCAGACACCGTTAGCAACTATGGAGCTCTGCGAGCACCCGTGCAGTGTTAGACGGTCTGAAATTTTCGATTTAAAAAAAAACTATATGAGCGTGAAACTTTGAAAGGCGTTTGCCCAAAATAATTCACGTCCCAAGCGACTCATACAAGCGTACAGTAACACGACAGATTCATAACAAAGACTCATAGAAATGCTGTTAGTATGCGCATTTCAAAAAAGATTAAAAATATGCTTCAAATATCATTAAACAACTAAAAGTATCGGATTTCTAATTTTCTAACCTCCCGGTGTGGGCAGATCGACAAATGTGCCGTAAACTTGCACTTCGCAAAGTGTCAATGGCGAATCCATGTGACTTTGAATGCGAATAACCTGGCCAATGCGGTTCACGTGGAAGCTTTTCGTCGAGAACTTTTCGCCACGATAGACAACCTCGAGACGACCGTCGATTGTAATGGAGAAGTAGTTCAGCCGCTCCGAGCAACAGTCAAGTCGATTGTAGATGTTGATCTTCTTGAAATGAGTCAGTCTCGAGCTGCGGGCCTGCCACCAGCTTCGCTTACCTTCAGTGGCAGTGCACGAGTGGCCACCAAAGTTTTGGTTGGTGTTGCCATCGATGGCGCGACCGCATCCCGCACCATGAGTTGTGGTGCTCTGGTCGCAGTCGCTCAGTGGGATCGGGTGAATGGATTCTGCAATTGTTTTAGGGTAAAATTCACACATCTATCGCACATTTTAAGAGCAGAACAATGTAAAGATATGGCATACCGCAGTTGACTGACAGACTAACAGATGCAATCAGAAGTGAACAAACTGCTACCTGTAACACAGACATACTTTAATTTCCTTTGTTAAATTACCCTGCCGATTGCACAATAGAGTTTTCACAACTAACATAATCATTTTTTGACTTGCTTTTATACTTTAAGAAAACTTAAAGAGGTTACCATTGAATTCTTTGACGCGCGATAAAGGGCCCACGAAGCCTATAGAGTACATGAATCCGTCCCAAAATACCTTATGAGATAGTCTGGCCTTTGGCCGCGTATCTCGAGTCATATTGCTTATTATCTGTTGCTCTATCTGAGAGAGGTCAACTAACAGAGAAATGGTCGAAAGCAGACGTCAACTTAAACTTGGAGCATAAAATTCTTATCTTCAATTGCCAAAAAAATTTGCTACTGTCATGGAAACCTTTATCAAGCCTTGAAGTGGCTCTTATCAAATTGCAGCCACTGCATTACATATTAGTTGCTTGACTTTTGCGATGAATTAATTAGCCCAAACGGTTTATCTTATTAATTCGTTGATTATTATTTCAGCAGTAGATAATGCAGCATTCCACCATGCAGTATTTGTTTAATACTGCGTATTATAGAATTTTTTTAACGCAATTTTCCATCCATTTTCTTTAACGGTTGCGCACTAGTGTTTTGATTTTAGTTTTAGCATAAGTGTCTGGCGTCTATCAGACCGGAAGGTCGTGGGTTCGAGTCATAGCTCGTGGAGAGATTTTTTCTTGATCAAGTCATTGCTTCACTCAAACCAACTTTAATTGAGTTCCAGTGTGAGCTGGGAAAATTTATGGTGAATGTTTCGGCGGTACACAGTCCAGCTTGATAAATAGATTTCAACATTGGAACTTTCTCTTTGTGATTCTCTTATTCTCTGAATCTACTGGGGAGTCACTTTGAAGATAAAATAATTAGACAACTCAGAGGGAGAGAAGACACCAGTAAATTTTGTGGTCTGCATCCCCATACAGCATTTAGCCGCCAATTTTGAAGTCATACTTCAAGAAATTTGTGACATTGCGTCATGAAGATAATTCCGTGAACAACGAATAGCCAGTAAACGCGAATCATCAGCTCCTAAAAGGAGCCAATTTTTGTGCTAATCAATCATAAAATGTACATTTTAAGCAGTAAAATAAATTATAGATTTCAACGTATTGACTTAATCCCTTTCCTGACCTTTGACCTAGGAGGCACTGTAATACTGCTGATACAATTATGTAATTAAAAGGATCAACTAAAGTCAAATTTGTCAGGAAAAGAAATCTGGCTGCTCTACTCGCTGGCTCTCGTGATGAGTAGCAATGTGAAATTTTGCGTAGCTATATTTAGCAGCAGGTTAAACAGTCTTCTCCACTGGCAGGGAGAAAATTATATATTTAAGTACACTTATTTTTTGCAATGAAATTAAAACAATGTTTTAAATCAATGTGACCCTCCATCTGTCTGTCTGTCTGTCTGTCTGTCTGTCTTTCTGTCTGTCTGTCTGTCTTTCTGTCTGTCTGTCTGTCTGTCTGTCTGTATGTCTGTCTGTCTGTCTGTCTGTCATTCTGTCTCTCTGTCTGTCTGTCTGTCTGTCTGTCTGTCTGTCTGTCTGTCTGTCTGTCTGTCTGTCTGTCTGTCTGTCTGTCTGTCTGTCTGTCTGTCTGTCTGTCTGTCTGTCTGTCTGTCTGTCTGTCTGTCTGTCTGTCTGTCTGTCTGTCTGTCTGTCTGTCTGTCTGTCTGTCTGTCTGTCTTTCTGTCTGTCTATCGGTTTGTTGCTCACTGTTTGGCCTCTCATCCTCCTTTATAAGCTCTTGCCTCCCTGAAGTCAAGGTAGAGGTACACAATGTTGTCGGATCAAAAAGTAACTAATCGCACTTATAATTTTCTTAAGACGAAAGCTCAAAAGGAACTGCTGATTTAATGTAAAATTTAGGCAGCAGCTACTGTTTAAAATAAATCGAACCACTATAAGTCTTTTTCTTGTCAAAAAAATGTAGAGAAAAATGTCAATAATATTTACAACACGATTTTTCCACGCATTGCTTTCGTATATTAAGCTACGAGTAAACATTTTTCGCAATATGTCTTTATGTTTATAAAATTTTAATTTCTTCGATAATTTTGATTGTAAATAATTCCAGACACTACTGTTTTGGTATAAACAAGGCAACCATTTGAGAATTATTTATGAGCAAATCGGCCCGAATCAATGCGGAACTGTTGCTGCGAGCCAATTGCAGATGCTTCACAAATGGATAGTGAGACGTCAGTTCCGAGCAAGGAATCTCTTTATTCTCGAAGTACTTGAATACGCACGTCGCTTCAAAGTACTTGCCATAGACGTGTGCTAGAAATTGAACAGGTTGATTCGGCACCGGAAGCAGATGGGGTCCGAACGGGCGAACTCCCAAGGGATAAACCATCTGCAGTGGAAATGAATACGGCCACTCCTGTCTAGAGTACAATTTGTTCTTCACTTCGCCAAAGAAAAAATCGACAATAGTTTTGCACGACTTTGTCGATTTTTGTTGACGCTTTCTTAGCCAACGTTTGACATAAAATTGTCGCCTTCTTAAAAACTGTCGGGACTGATTTTGTCCGGATTCTGGGCCGACAGGTTCAATAACTGACTGGCACAAAATGCCGAGCTGCCAATGTTGATTTGAACTTTCCGTATCCACGAATCGGTAGTGACTGGAACGCGACAGTTCCATTAACAATCGTTTGGCGGCCGGTTTCTGACTAACTGGGATCATGAAATCGACATCCGCGTCCCAGGGTATGAATCCCAGATGTCGGACGGATCCTAACAGACTACCACCAATGAGGAATAGTTCGAGACCTAACTGGCTAAAGTTCGAGTACAATTGCTGGGCGATTTCATAGATCTGAGTCTGATCCGAATATTTGAGCAGTTTGAGATTTGAGAACGCAGTTTTTGCCACTTTATCATCTGAATAATTGGCGAAAAATATTCCAGCTCGTTGACAAACTTTACTAATAGGTTTGGGTCGCGAATGCCTGGCATAGATTGGCACAGAGAGGTCCAGGCTCGATTCGTGAATGCCGAATTCGTTGAGGAGCTCCACTAGGCAGGCGTTGGCAGTAGCGCGTCTTCGAACTTTGAACCGATTCGCTGGTTGCTGACCGACGCTCAAAATTATCAAAGCGAACAAGCCGACTGCGGTAACCAGGCAAACTGCGCTATAGAGCTGGCGGCTGCTTACTTTGATGGGCATTCTTCTCGTTGTCAGGGTTAGACAGTTGATTGCTCTGAAATAAATTATGCAATGAGTCATAATATTACGTAATAATTTTTACGTAATGAGCAAATTAAGAATTAATTTTTTGTTGAAACTACTGCGGTGCATGAAAATGAAAATTTAAATTATTAATAATCGACAAGTATTTAATTGATTAAAGGAATACAATGGATTGCTAATCTATCTAGTTGATAAAGGAATTAAATGGATTGCTAATCTATCTAGTTGATTAAGGAATACAATGGATTGCTAATCTATCTAGTTGATTAAGGAATACAATGGATTGCTAATCTATCTAGTTGATTAAGGAATACAATGGATTGCTAGCCTATCTAGTTGATAAAGGAATACAGTGGATTGCTAGTCTATCTAGTTGATGAAGGAATACAATGGACTGCTAGTCTGTCTAGTTGCTAAAGGAATACAATGGATTACTAATCTATCTAGTTGATGAAGGAATATAATGGATTGCTAATCTATCTAATTGATGA
This sequence comes from Macrostomum cliftonense, assembly GCA_950096795.1. NCBI lineage: Eukaryota > Metazoa > Platyhelminthes > Macrostomidae > Macrostomum > Macrostomum cliftonense. Next base: position 634,081 of record CATNEM010000198.1, read on the forward strand.
AGAAATACAATGGATTGCTAATCTATCAAATTGATGAAGGAATACAATGGATTGCTAATCTAATTGATGAAGGAATACAATAGATTGCTAATCTATCTAATTGATGAAGGAATACAATGGATTGCTAATCTATCTAGTTGATGAATGAATACAATGGATTGCTAATCTATCTAGTTGATGAAGGAATACAATGGATTGCTAATCTATCTGGTTGTTGAAGGAATACAATGGATTGCTAGTCTATCTAGTTGATGAAGGAATACTATGGATTGCTAGTCTATCTAATTGATGAAGGAATACAGTGGATCGCTGATCTATCTAGTTGATGAAGGAATACTATGGATTGCTAGTCTATCTAATTGATGAAGGAATACAGTGGATCGCTGATCTAATGGCATGATGAAGGAATACAATGGATTGCTAATCTATTTGATGAAGGAATACAATGAATTTCTAATCTATCTAATTGATTAAGGAATACAATGGATTGCTAATCTAGCCAAATAATAAAGAAATACAATGTTTTGTTTATAGTTAAAATGATGGACACTCACCTCTGTGCGAAAAGTTGCTGACTGAAGTGTCTCATGCGAATACGGACCAGAATTTTATAAACTTCGTTATAACTTAAGCCATCCTACAAGTGGCTGACTAAAACATTCGCCAGTTGGATAATGGCTGTTCGAACAGAAGTCAAATACTTCACTCCAGCATGTACATTCTTACAGACAAAGTCAAACGCTTTGGTAAAAATCCGCTACTGATGAAAAGATGCACACTGCGTTCAGTCAGCTATGTACAATTTTCCATACCCATGGGGGTTTTCAAATGCTGTACAATTGGTTCAATGGGGAAGAAAGCTTTAGTGAAGATTCTGCGTCAGTTTTTTTTCACCAGCACCAACCGAACTTTCCCAGCTA
>CATNEM010000198.1:637500-692500 GCA_950096795.1 Macrostomum cliftonense
TTATTTGTTTTTATATTTTTAAACAAAGACCCGATGCTAGCCGTTGGTCAGCCAATCTAGCCAGCCTGGACTTTCAAGTTCCAAACGAACCAGGCGAGCAGCACATCCGCCTAGCCGCAATTCGAATCCATCCCTATCATGGACGGCAAAGTCGCGACGATTTCGACGTAGCCGTAGTTGAATTGTCGTCGCCGACGATGTTCTCGGACAAGATCCGACCGATTTGTTTGTCGGAACGAGCGGCGAGGCCGTCGGAATTGTGCACCGTGGCTGGCTGGGGCCTCACATTTTACACATCGCCCTACAACCTGTTGAACCAAGTGTCCGTGCAAATTATTCCAGCTAGACAGTGCAACAGCAGCGCCTATCCAGACCTGACTGGCCGCATCACGGATAGCATGTTCTGCGCTGGATATCCGCAAGGCGGCCGAGACGCTTGCGACGTGAGCGCACAGAATTTCTTATATTAACTAATATTTAAACTTGTAAATGCTCAGTAGTTTAGGTGTTACACCGAGACACTTTCTTCATCATAATTCAGGGCGACAGCGGCGGACCAATTATGTGCAAACGTGGAAATGCCTGGCTGCAATTCGGCCTCGTGTCTTGGGGTAGCGGCTGCGGCGGTAAGTGTCCAATTTGTTTTAATTTTACCAATTCTTATGAACTTTTCATAGAAGATAAGAATCAATTTTAGGGATGGTTTACTACGAGCTATAGGACCAACTCGGGGCAGTTTAGGGAAAGGACTTTAGATCGTCAAGATTTTCAAGGATGGATTCAAGGACAAGCAGGGTTATCGAGTCGATTTTTTGAAAATAATCATAGTGGTTTTGGGACGATTCTAATGGCGTTTTAGGGACGATTCTAATGGCGTTTTAGGAACGATTATAAGGGTTTTAGGGACGAATCTTAACATATCGTATATGAAAGTAAGACAAAAGCTCTTCTCGGGGCGGAACGCCGAGATTAGGAACTGCTTTCAGAGTGGATTGGCCACGATTTTTTGTGGCAGTTAAGATGATCGAAACTGCCACGATATCCTTTATCATTTTCATTTACGAGTATAAAGGAATTTTTTGTTGTGCTGTTGTGGGTATAATGCTCATGATGTTCTAGTGACAGGTCCATGCTCGTGTTCATCATGACAAATTGATAGTGAGTTTCAAATGTTTCTGACCAATTTTAAAACCAAATTGCAGGACCCAACGCGCCTGGAGTGTACGCTAGAACTGATGGCCCAGTGAAACAATGGATTGAATCTGTTGTTGGCAAACTGCTTTGAAATTTAAAATTCTTTCCGAGGCTTATAATGTCAAAAATCAAAATTTTGAAAGTTAAAATGGTGTTGGATAACATTTTAAACAATTTTTTCTCAGGAAATAAAATCGTATTCAAGTCGAAGAAACTCAATTAGCAATTATTTGAAAGTAGAAAAATCAAAACTGCTTGTTTTGCAAACCCGTAACTTAACTGATTTATTTGTTTTTTTGCTAACAAAATTAACAAAAATTGATTACGAAATAATAAACTCACAGAAAAATGAACAACACCGATTTGACAAAAAATAATTCTTGGGGTAAATAATGAATGTCTGGAATGACTAACTTGTGCTTAAAGAAAACTTAGCTACTTATATTAATCACATGTGTGCCGGGTAAAGTAGATAGATATGTATGTACACAAGACTATAAAGTCGTTAGAAATTAATAAATGATGAAAAGATCTTTACAAAATATCAGTAAATTTATCAGAAATAAGTAAGGAGACTCAAATATCTTGACATGTACAACACTGGTTTAACTGAATTGTTTGACTGCGACGAAAAAAGGATCAAAAGTACATTGCGAAAACATTGATATTCAAGATATGAATTATAAACCGACTTTGCCCAATAGTTGAATATATAAAAAAGGAAGGCAGAAAACTGTTTCAATTAAAAAAAATTACTCAAACATTAGCCATTTCAAGGACTTTAGCTTAGTTTTTCGTGGAGTTAGCGGATCCAGTTGACTTGCTGTGCTGAATTAACCACTGCAGCGTGATGTCTAAAATAACAAAAAAATACAACACAACGATTTAAGGTTTCAGAGTCAGAAAGATTTGATTCTATTTACAAAATCTAGCAATTGTAGTTGCCACCAAGCACTCGCTTACCAATGTTCTCTTTCTCCTTGCAACTGATAGAGTAGCAGCAAACCTCTCGATCAGTGATGTTGCCTAAGCAGAGGCGGTCGATCAGCTCGCGTTCATCTAACGCGGAATCTAAATCGCGCTTATTGCCTAACACTAGCACGGGAATGCCTTGCAGTTGCGGTTTGTCCAATAGATTATGCAATTCATTTCTAGCAGCTTCCAATTTGTCGGGATCAGCCGCGTCAACCATGTAAATGATGGCGTTGACGCCGCGGCAGTACCTCTCCCACATGCTGCGAAATCTTGGCTGGCCGCCAATGTCCCACAGTTTGATTGTGACACTGCCTTTGCTGATTTTGCGCATGTTGAAACCAACAGTTGGAATCATGTCTTCGGTGAATTGGCCCGACTGGATTGTTGAGGAAGATATGGGATCTGTTCAAGATTTCTAAATTCTGTGTTAAGAGTAGCAAAAAAGAAGTAGCTATAAGTGCATCAATACATATTAGTAAATAAACTTCTTAAATATGAGGTTGAAATGTGTATTATACACATCATATGTGAACATTGGTTAATTGATAATTTAATGGAACTAAAACTCATTTACTTTTTTTATAAATTGTACACAATGTTACACTTTTAAAAGGCCAAGGGAATTTTGGAATTTAACAGATAGAAGTAGGTAAATATCAGGGCAGAATTGGGAGATAGCCATAGGGGCAAGGGGGTTTTTGGCTCCCCTTACTCCAATTTTTGGGCAATGTGGGTAATACCCTTTCAACTTGCAATGATTGGTGCCTAGCTTTGGGCTTTGGTGCCCCCGAGCCTAGCTAGGAGTCTTGGACTCTTGGTTATAGGTAATGGTGCATACTTAATGCTGGAACCTATATAGCCAAAAATTATAAAGTGCATCACTATTTACTTTATGAAATTAGCTAATAATATTATATAATCATAGTTCCAAGAATTTGAAAAATTTTAAACCTTAATTCAAATTTCCTGAGACCTTTGGCCCAAACCTTGTAGTGTAAAATGAAACAAGGTAATTTTAAGTTGTAACTTGTAAGTTACAAGTACTCTCTCTACAACTGTCATTTTTTCTTAAAAAATTTGAACTGACGTATTCATGTATTGTAATAGTAATCATTTTGTTATATGAATAAATATATAGAGTTCATAAACATAATAAAAATACATATTTCCCACCTATATATGACATGGACATTGATATACATAGTGTCATAATAACTCAAAGTCATGTAGATTGTGAACTGTAGAAAATAAACATTCAAAAGTTTAAGCTTAAACTTATGCATTGTCAGTAAAGTAATTATACAATAAAAATAACAGTAGTACAACATTTCAAACCAATTATTTTGGTTTCTTTGTACACACAAGATAAATTTGTTATAGCACAGTTATGGTTAGCTACGGAAACTATGGTGGTTTTAGGGCCATAATTATGGGTCATGACAGTTACTATGATTACTCACTGATGGGTGCTGACCAGTTTGGCAAAAATTTCAAGACAAACAAATTGGGCAAAAGCAAATTTGGCAACAAGCAATGCAAATTTAGCAATAGTTCGGCAAAATGTAATAACTTCAAGGTGAAGGCTTATCTATAGGAAAAGTATAACAAATTACCAAAGACTAATTTATCTCATGGCTATGCATGCACCATTATCCTACATACACAAGTAGTAAAAGACATCTATGAATAACTCTCCTTAATTTGATGTGTTTCTTTTTTAACTTTTGTTAAAAGTTGTGTTTTATTATTATTTATTTTAACTTTGTGTTATTTTAACTTTGTGGCTAAAAATATACTGAGCTAGGAGTGGTAAAAAAGACTTTCTTGTTGTTGGGAAATTTAGAAATCTCAGCCTTTCGAATTCATACTTACTAAAGGATGTTCTAAAGGGCAGTATGGGGTTATTGAATCCTTTGAATGAGCCCCCACCTTGAAATTATTATATTTTGCCCAACTGGACACTTACTGACGCCAAATTTGCATTCACTGAATTTGTTTGTCTTGAAATTCTGTTGCTGAATTTGTTTGTTGCCAAATTGACTGGCATTCCTCATTGATTACAGTTATGGTTACATTTACAGTCCCAAAGATTGATAACAGTGGAATGCTACTTCAAACATATAGCAAAAACTTAGATTTAGATACTGTGTTACCCAAGAGCATTGGGCATAAGTAGGAGTTCTCTTACGTTAGCTAGAAGTGGAAGAAAGCCACATTATTAGGTGAGATTGCCCAAAGATGCTTAAAAAGAGTAGAATCAAATAGATTTGATTTTTAGACTATCATGCTCTTTTTAGATCTGGCTATTGCTATTGCTTTGTAATTCTTAAAATTTAAGATGTGCCCCTATCCTAGGCTAGTGATATTCTAATAAAGAAATATACATCTAGGCTATACATATAATTTGGCAATTGTTATTCGTCTGGTTAACTGAAAAAATAGCCATGTTGGATATTTGTCTGGTTAGCTGGACAATTAGCCATGGTGGTTATATGTCCAGTTAAAATTAACAAAGAATTGTTTGGAATTTGTATAGTCAAATGGAGAAAGACATAATGATTGTGACAGTTCACTGGTTAAACAGCAAGTGTTCTTTTTTGTCAGTATGTGTAAATTTCAATTACTAATTGGAAATTGCCATGAAGTAGCATTTTTATCCTAATATATTATTATTCAAATATTATAAAATGATTGGATTAAACACATTTTTGCTACATGTCCTTTCTCAACTGGTCATTCGGAAATGCCCACGCATGCTATTGTATAGTATTTTATATCTTTTTAACAGAGAACAGATTATTTTTTAGCATGCACACTTGTCTAGTCTACTTAGATCCATAGTCAGGAAGGTGGCACAGTGTGCACCGAAATAAATTATAAGGGCACAATCTGTGCGCTGTTGTGTGCCAAGACCCTTCATGTGCATGGGAATTTTCTGCCAAAAAGGCCACCTTCCTGACTATGGACTTAAATAAACAACCACTATATGTAGATATAGCCAGCACTCTAATAGACTGCTGGTTTGGTGCCATTCAAAACAAAAAAAAGAAATTAAAATAGTAACCAGCAGATAGAGGCTATATATAGTAGCTGTCAATTTAACCAGACAAATATCCAAAATGGCTATTTGTCCAGTCAACCGGACAAATAACAACTGCCATATAATTTTTATTGGCCAAAATATTACAGTTAAAAACATTACATTGAATTATTGACACATGGCAAAAATGATTCAATTTAATGGAAATGAAAAACTTACAGCAATAACATTGACAAATGTAGTTTTTCCCGAATTTTGCAACCCAACAAGAGTGAGTTCCATCTCCTCTTTCCAGAATAAACTTTTTACCCAGTCAAGAATTCTTTGAACCAATGCAAACATTATGTTAGTCCGCTTGGTTCCCGTGCAAGGCAATATATTATTGGGATAAATAACTTTCAACTTAAAAATTTTAAGAGCTCGTGTATTAAGAGCTTACTTGAAAAAAAAGCCTACCGACCACGCAAAAATGCTAACCAAGAAGAGCTTACATATGCAAATGGAGCAAACTAAACTAAACTTAGCCGTGGGACTTGCAAAATAAAAATTGCCTTTATTTAACATGCACTGAGTTCTTTAAAACGAACATTTTTTACAACGAAAAATTCAAAATCGCAATTTTTTCGCGTAAAAACAGACTCGTAATTTAATAATTTTTTCCAATAAATTTCCAATAAATAAATATGAACCCCAATCATGAATTTCCCATAATAAAGAACTGCTCTTCTGTGGCCTATTAAGCTACATAAATTTTCTTATAGTTTATTTATTAGCTCCCGCTTTATTTTATGACCAAAAATGCTTTAACTTTCACAAGTAATTTCCCATAAATGAACACAGGTATTAAATTCGTCATGATTGTAATTTAATTAATTTATAATCGAATAACAAATTTTGAGGCTATTGTAAATTGGCCACGAAAAACATTATCTATGCAGCTTTTGGATTAAAATTGACACCTTGGCTTTTGTTAAAATGGCCCAATCATAGGGCAGCTTGAAGTTACGCTATAAGCTTTAGTTGTAATTGCAAGGGCACATTTTTTTTAATTTCGCTAAATTATTGAGACAGTAAAGCGTCTTCAAGCTAATAGACTAGTACTAATAAGCCCTAACTATAAAGAAAGCAGAAGCTTAAGTTAGCTGCCTTAGTCTACTAAATGGAAAAATAGTTCAAAGGGGATGTTGAATTGCTAAGTTCGCATAATCACATTCCGGTTTAATAAATTCGTCGCGACTGCAAACTATAACAAAGAAAAAACAGAAATTAAGCTTGTAATTTAAAATTTATTTTGTTTTTTACTAAAAGCATGCTGAGTTTTTATAAGCCAAAATTATGAAAGGTTTTTATTAGCTTCTTATTCTATGTTTCTTCTTTTTAACTTCATTTGACTTTAATTGGCTGAATATGGGAAGTTTATACGCTTCCCTTCTTTACCATTAAAAGCACATGCAAGTGGACTACATTTCATCATAAACTATGAATCTCCTAATTTAGCGACCACACTCTACGGCGGATGTCAAATCTGTTGCGTTTTCATTTAGAAGTTGAAGAGCGTAAGACAAAACTACTAGAAGTGACTAATCGTTTTTAAACGAATAATCTCTCTTCATAATTAAAGGCAGTGTCTTCGTTGGAAAAATATTTAAAAGCTTCTAAACTAAATGTGCAGCTGTGGTCATTGCTCATCAAAGGCAGTGCCGGCTATTGTGGCATGGTCCATCTTAATTGTTTTTACTGGACTTTATTTTGTTTTTGTGTGAGTATTTTATTTTCCTTTTAATGTCATTGTTAACCTTTTGTGGCTTTTAAAATTTATCCTTTACTTTGCGTGCATAAATTTTAAATAACCTCTTTTATTTTATTCAAGTATCTATTGCTAGATCCTGGGCCTAATTAGATCCATTTGATCTAATTTTATTTTATTCCATTTGAATGTACTAGGCCTATGTGTTAGTAATAAAATAATATTTTAGTACTTACTTGATTTAGGATTTTAAAACCCTGTTTTAGTATAGTATAAACTATAAATATATGCATGCCCCACCGGCATAACTATGGTTTCGTTCGTTATATCATTTATTGTTTCAAATTTGTTTCAGCGCATTCTATTTGTTCTGGAATGGTTGAGCGCAGCACTCAATAGTGCATGATAGTGGTCATCAATTATTGACAAGCTGCGACACTACTGCCTGTGATCCAACTTTATGTGCTTCCTGGAACACTAATCATCATGGATGGTTGGGCTGCATACAAACATGATCAAGGGAATGTGGGCGCATTGCAATGCAAATAGATGGTGTCTATATCCACAGAATGTGTTTGGCAACTTTTTCTACCGGGTATCACATTATTATCCCCTCTAATTACCCTTCTTGTGACTTCAATCCCTAATTTAAACTTTTCTGGTGGTGGGTAATCTTTTCTGAACAACAGTTTGTTGTAATCTCTTGTCGCATTTTAAAAATTTGTCGCCGATTTGAAACAAGAAATAATTTAACGAACAAAACCATAGTTATGCTGCCCAACCTCATTCAGTTAATTTTACCCTTCCAGTGCAATTTAAGTTTAGCAAATTTTTCAACTCACCTTTCCAATTTTGACAAATTTTGTGATTTACTTCTCAAATTTCAACCAATTAAACAATTTATCTCTAATTGTTGACTTACATTGTTGATTTTGTAACTTATCTTAGCTAATAGCCATTTTTACCTATCTTATCTAGTTTGGACAGATTAGATAGATATTGAGCATATATATATTTGTCTCTATGTATAGGCATATTTTTGCAATGGCTAATAGGCCCAATGTATCTATTTATTAAAATATATTAATTAATAGCTAGCTAGCTAATAACTACCTTAGATGGTGACTATTTATCTAATATTGGTATCATTGTTATTTGTCAAGCTCTAAATTGATAACCATATAAAGGTCATAGTCAGGAAGGTAGCCTTTAAAGGGGAAATTCCCAAATACACAAAGGGTCCTGATGGACATTGGCACACAATTGTGGTGCACACAATGGGTCTCAGCGCATATTTGCACACAATTTTGGTGTACAAAAAGGGTTTTGGTGCACAACCTGGCACAAAATTGCCAATAGCTATAAGTCACAAAATAGGTAAAAATTAATGAATTTGTAACTATAATCTTGATGTAAGTGTAAGATTTTAAGGAGATTACAAGCAAAAGCGTAGCAAGTAGGAAGATTCAGAAAAGAAGTGGTTTGCAGGAGCTTTTTTCTTTTTTGGTCCTTTAAGCTTTTGCCCCAAGTAAATGCACAAATGGGACATAGATGGTGCATAGATTGTCCCCCCTATCCAAAGCAAATTGTGCATTAGCAAGTAACAATAATTTTAATAGATGATCAATATCAAAAATCTGTATCTTTAGTTATAAAAAGCTAAATTTTACAAATTGCCAAAAATGACTAAGATCTACTTTTTGCATGTTCTACTCTATGTTCTGCATGAATAATACAAGAAAGCCTTGAGTAATCATTAATAATAAAAAGATATTATTTGAGAAAGTTTAAAAAGCCTACCTATTAGTATTTTAACTAGGTTTGAATGAAAATATATGTGTTCATCAATTGTAAATCTTCCAATCTTCTAATCTTTGTATGGGAGGGCCTCTGAGTGAAATTTCATTTGATTGCAGAAACACGTACATGCATATTGAAACTGAAAGCTAATGTACATTAGACAAGTACATAGCATAAAAAATAACTTGAACAAATTAGCTGCACCCTAAAGGCACAAGGGTGCACTTTCCGCCACAGTATATATTCAAGTGCACAAAATGTCTTGCATAAGTAAACTAAGTAAAAAAATTGTGAAATTAAAAAAACATGCTTTTTGCAAAGTTGTCTAAATTTTTAATTTTAATTGAATATTTTAAGTCAATTCTTTTTTATCTAAACCATTGTCAGGTCTCCATACCTAGTTTACAAGTTAACCATCGCCATCCCAGTGCTACAAGGTGTCATAGCATTTTTTGTTCTGGCAAATTTTGGCCGTGCAACATTCCTAGATCCGGGCACTTATCCTCAGGCGGTGCGAAACGAGGCAGATGACGAAGATGCCAGGGGCACACTGTTTAAAAATGTGGAAATTCGTGGCTTTCAATCAAAAATTAAATGGTGCTCAACCTGTCGGTTTTATCGGCCACCCAGGTAAGATATTTTAGTGCGTATTATTGCTTGTTTCTTAATCAGATCCATAAATGGGATTTCTGTGTTCTAATCTAAGAAATAAGATTTCAGTATTCCCATCTCAAGACAGGAATGAGATTTGTGTGTTCTAATCTCAGTATGAGATTTTTGTGTTCTAATCTCCGTATGAGATTTATGTGTTCTAATCTCCGTATGAGATTTATGTGTTCTAATCTCCGTATGAGATTTGTTTGTTCTAATCTCCGTATGAGATTTGTGTTTTCTTATCTCCGTATGAGATTTGTGTGTGTTCTTATCTCCGTATGAGATTTGTTTGTTCTAATCTCCGTATGAGATTTGTGTGTTCTAATCTCAGTATGAGATTTATGTGTTCTAATCTCCGTATGAGATTTATGTGTTCTAATCTCCGTTTGAGATTTGTTTGTTCTAATCTCCATATGAGATTTGTGTTTTCTTATCTCCGTATGAGATTTGTGTGTGTTCTTATCTCCGTATGAGATTTGTGTGTTCTAATCTCCGTATGAGATTTGTGTTTTCTTATCTCCGTATGAGATTTGTGTGTGTTCTCATCTCAGGCATAAGATTTTTGTGTGTTTATCTCAGGCATGAGATTTCTGTGTTTTAATCCCAGGTATGAGTTGTGTGTGTTCTAATCTCAGGTATGAGATTGCTGTTTGCACATCTTAGGTAAGAAAATAATATATTAAAATTAGAGCTTGCTAAAATTTAAATTGACTTTTTTCAACCTCCAAGGTGCTCGCACTGCTCGTCCTGCGACCGTTGCATCGACACCTTCGACCATCACTGCCCCTGGGTTAACAACTGCATTGGCCGAAGAAATTACAGAGCATTTTTCTTCTTCTTGGCATCGCTAACTTTGCACATTATCTCTGTGCTGTCAGCCAGCATCTATTATACTGTGCAGCATCGCGAGGAACTGCGCCAACTTGGTCCCATTGTTGCCATAGTGATTGTCTGCGTGGCCGGATTGTTTCTGTTTCCTATTGCCGGTTTAACTGGTTTTCACGTTTATCTAGTTAGTAAAGGTGTCACTACGAATGAGCAGGTAAGACGCATGTATATTTGGGGTGCTGATTTTATAAAATGAGGGTCGACAGTATAAAAAATTGCCACTATTATTATATTATTTAATTAGTAGTTAGGAAGGTCGTGGGTTCGAGTCCCGGCCCTAGGAGACAATTTGTGCCCTTGCCTTGAGCAAGACACTTAATCCCGCATTGCTTCAGTCCACCTAGCTGAGATCGGGTACCAGTTTGAGCTGGGTAAATTTAGTGTGGGTGTTGCGGCCCCTCCAGCCCGTCAGGCTGAACAGCTGTACACAGCCCTAGGATGCGCCGCGCAACTAGCTGCGGCTGTGCCGTGGGCAAGGACACCTTAAGTAGAAGGACAGGACACTTCGTTTCTTGGAAAGTTTTTGGAGTCCAATCTTCGCGAAAAAATACACTACGGAGATAGGAAATTTGCAGTTTTTCAACATAAAATTAGAGATTGTGCTCGATTGGAAGCAGATGCAAATCTCATCTTTTGATATGTGGTTCCTGTCTTCTTAGTCTATCGAGCTACGTACTTACTTAAAACTAATTGATAAATAGCCAATCCAGAGAGAATCGGACATTGACATGTGACTGGACCAGCAAATTTATTCACATTTACTGATTGATAGAAATTTTCTTTGAATAAAACAGACTTGATTAGAAGAGGATCAGAACCTGCGCAGCTGCTAATATGCCATTTTATTGAAAGTATAAATTGCGACAAATGTTTTACAAGAAAAAATAATTTGAAGATCAATATTTCACAAATAAAAACATGCATAGTTCGATGGAGTAAAAAAGGCAGAAAACACATCAAAAGATGAGATTTGCATCTGCTTCCAATCATTAAGCGCAGTCTTAAATTTTATGTCGAAAATCTACAAATTTCCTATCTCCGTAGTGTATTGTTTCTCGTAAGTTAGACTCCAAAAACTTTCCAAGAAACCAAGTGTCCCGTCCTTCTGGTGTCCTTGGCCGTGGGCTGTACATCTGGACGAAAGATTGGGTGTCTAAGACTGGGTGTAAATAAATAAAAATGAAGTTGAATTAAGATCAGAGCAAATATTAATAATTCAATTGCGCAAAGAATTTTTTTTATTCTTATATGAGACTTTTTTGTTATATTATTAAAAACCGAAATTGCGTATATTTAAAACTGTTCGAAAGTAATGTATAAATTTTAAATGCTATCATTGCCTAGGTGACGCACAAGTACTTGGTGGAGAATCCTTTCGACCTCGGCTGCGCTCACAACTACCTGTACACTCTGTGCGGCTCCCAGTTCCCCTATCCTGTCAAACCAATTGCGAAACGACCTCCAGAATCGCGCGCTCAAAATGTTGTTGTCAACAAGAAGCTGCCGGAGAATCGAGCCAGTCTGCTGCACTATCAGGTGGACCCCGATGGCGATCATCGCGTCAGCTACGATGCCCCGGTTGTGTACGGTCAGCAGCAGCCGCCGCCGCCGCCTCCTCCGTCTGCCGCCAGGGATGATCGACGCGCGGCTCCGACTAATGGGGCCTTCAGATCGCCTAGGCCTCGGCCTGTAAGTCTTGTGCATAGATGGATAGATAGATAGATAGATAGATAGATAGATAGATAGATAGATAGGTAGGTAGATAGATAGGTAGATAGATAGATAGATAGATAGATAGATAGATAGATAGATAGATAGATAGATAGATAGATAGATAGGTAGGTAGATAGATAGGTAGATAGATAGATAGATAGATAGATAGATAGATAAATAGATAGATAGATAGATAGATAGATAGATAGATAGATAGATAGACCGATAGACCGATAGACAGATTGATAGATAGATAACTAAGTCATAATAAACGCTAAGTAGGCATTACGAAATACGTGCATAATTTGACCATTAAGGAATGGTAAAGGTGCATTAGATAACTAATTTAGCAGACAATATCGTAGAAAATACTTAAAAAAAGATAAATTTATTGGTTAAAGCCATTGGGTGTATAATGGTTGAAAATTCCGTTAGATCATAGTTTTATGTTTATGAGTGTACGTTATGCCGTGTGACCAACCCGCTAGAATTGCTACATTTTGTTTACTCTGTTAAAAATAAATAGATAGCGGCAGGTCTAATACAAACTCATTACATTTCTAGCTTATTTACTTCTATTACTCTGTCTTGCTTGTCAAAATCTGTTTGACGTGAGTTTGTCAACTCTTACTGTTAAGTTTTAAGCAGGACTTTATAGTGCTGTGTGCTGTTTTTGCACTAAGTAAACATGAGTATTTAAGTGATATTCTTATCTGTACGGGTTTTCTTTTGATTATTCTTCTTTTTCGTGGTACCCTGCTTGCAGTATTCGTAAGAGTTCATATTTTAAAGCCTTAAATTACTGCAAATACTTAGACGTCTAAAATTTGCTATATGCGCCCCTGTCCACCCACTGCTCAACTTTTTCACACCAGCCGCCACATTTTATTAGCTTGCACTCAAGTCCTCCAAAACACCACAATTTACTTGCTCATACCAACCTCACACAGAGCTTTTTGTTATTTACTCACCAACTCCACCAGCCACGCCCAATGTACAGTTATTATGTGTACTTAAACACCAACCCCGCCAGCCACCCCCAATGTACAGTTATTATGTGTACTTAAACACCAACCCCGCCAGCCACCCCCAATGTACAGTTATTATGTGTACTTAAACACCAACCCCGCCAGCCACCCCCAATGTACAGTTATTATGTGTACTTAAACACCAACCCCGCCAGCCACCCCCAATGTACAGTTATTATGTGTACTTAAACACCAACCCCGCCAGCCACCCCCAATGTACAGTTATTATGTGTACTTAAACACCAACCCCGCCAGCCACCCCCAATGTACAGTTATTATGTGTACTTAAACACCAACCCCGCCAGCCACCCCCAATGTACAGTTATTATGTGTACTTAAACACCAACCCCGCCAGCCACCCCCAATGTACAGTTATTATATGTACTTAAACACCACCCCAATGTACAGTTATTAAATGTACTTTAACACGAACCAACCACCCTAATGTACTTGCCGCAGGCTGTGATTGGTGGCCCACCCGATCTGGCTGGTCAAGAGCCTCTGCTGCCGCCTCCGCCGCCGGCTTCGCAGGTGTCGCAGCCTCCGGCTCAATCGCCCAGTCCCGCCAGCTACACAGATGAGCAGCGAGTGACGCCGCCGCCTCAGCCAAGCGTGCTCACCAGACAGGCGCTGCCCTCGCCTCAATCGATGCCTCCGCCAGCAAGGCGATTGACCCAATATCCGCATAGCAACGCCAGGGCGCCGGTTAGCAACGCGTACTTTAGCGCCTATCACCCGGCGCCGCAGTTCAGCATGGGCGTGGCGCCGCGCGCCAGCATGGAGACGCTGAGCAGCCGGCCTGGCAGCATGGCATTCGGCCAGCAATACAGCGTCGCGAATTCGGCGTTGCAGCAGCAGCCGCTGACACCTCTTCAAGACGTGTCGCAGGCCGCGTCGCCTGATTTTAACGACGAAGATCCGGACGATGTTGAGCGTCGCGTATTGTCGTTTTGATTGTGCTTTTTTGCTTTTTATTAATTTGATTAGTAGTATCGTCAATATAAGTAGTATAGCGCCTTTTAGTTAGTAGCTGCTTAAAAAGTAACGCTTTTAATAATTTTAGCGAAAGTTTTTAACGGAATTTTTAATCCGCTAAAAGTTAACGCTTTTATGATAACGTAAGTTTTAGCGGTATAGTTAATACCGGTAAAAAATTAACGCTTATATGATAGTTTTAGCGGAATGGGTAAGGCAGTTAAAATTAACGCTTATATGATAGTTTTAGCGGAATGGGTAAGGCAGTTAAAAATCAACGCTTATATGATAGTTTTAGCGGAATGGTTAAGGCAGTTAAAAATTAACGCTTATATGATAGTTTTAGCGGAATGGGTAAGGCAGTTAAAAATCAACGCTTATATGATAGTTTTAGCGGAATGGTTAAGGCAGTTAAAAATTAACGCTTATATGATAGTTTTAGCGGAATGGGTAAGGCAGTTAAAAATTAACGCTTATATGATAGTTTTAGCGGAATGGGTAAGGCAGTTAAAAATTAACGCTTATATGATAGTTTTAGCGGAATGGGTAAGGCAGTTAAAAATTAACGCTTATATGATAGTTTTAGCGGAATGGTTAAGGCTGTTAAAAATTAACGCTTATACGATAGTTTTAGCGACTTTTTTAACGGAATGTTTAATCTGTTAAAAAAGTAACGCTAACTAATATTTAATTGGGCGTTTTTAGCGGAAAGAATCGAACGCTTTGTGATTAAAAGCAAATAAGTAACGGAGATTTTTTCGCGCCAAAAGAAAAAATTGTTAATGACTTTGTTTCTTATATAATTATCGTCTCTTTTTATGCAACGCTTATGCGCTAATGTTGCTACTTACATTTTGTCAATAACAGTCCGTAGCCTTGTGAACATATCGTTAATATTTCCGCTTTGTTTGCAGCATAAATGTAACAATAGATCCGTTTGTATTGCTTTTGTTATATACTAGTATCTTTGAGCCTTAGAATTATCATGAATGTCGTCTGCTTCCTTGCAAAAAATCCCATTCCACTATGAATTGTTACGAGCGTAAGTTCATTAAATTGTATAAAACAAACGTTGTGCCACTCGTCACTTTCCTTAAATTTTGTGTACTTAAAAAAAACTTTCTACGCTATTTTGAAGAGTAACCGATCAATAATGCTGATTTTTGAACTATTTTTAGGAATAATAGTCATTATATCGAAATTGTTTGTGGATTTTTTAATTTTTAATTATGTGTTATGAGTAAGTTGGTGCTGCCTTTATTAAACTATTGTATTTGTTATTTTACAGGGCGTATTGGTTTCTACGAGTATATATGGTGATTAATTGTTTATTTAACTGTTTAAAAAATCCTCATTCCTTGCTATTCGATTTTTTTTACTGTAAAATTGCGACCTTGTGCCGAAGCCAGACATGAAAAACCGAGCAAATTGTTATCTGCAAAATTTTTTTATGCACTCATTTTACGCTACTTGTTAGTAGGATAATGCGCTTTTATTTAAGTAGCATGCTTTGTGCGCTTTTTCTAAATATAAATTCTGAATTTAATAATTTAAATATAAAATGTGCTGTGCATATCATGTGTTTGTTGTTAACGGCAATGGAAGCGTGTCTGTGTCTTTTAGAAATGAAAAGTTTTATTATTATCACGAAATAAATACTATAAATGTGTCTTTCTTGTTTTTTACCTATTGATTTAAAAAAAATGCTACCATGCACCCAATTTTGTTTCGCCCATCTTGAAAGTTTATTCTACCCCATCTTCCTAGTCCCCATCTTCCCTAGCTTATTCTACAATATCTTCCCTAGTGTATTCTGACCCATCTTCCATAGTGTATTCTAACCCATCTTCCCTAGTGTATTCTAACCCACCTTCCCTATTGTATTCTAACCCATCTTCCCTAGTTTATTCTACCCCATCTTCCCTAGTGTATTCTACCCCATCTTCCCTTTCTACCCCATCTTCCTAGTGTATTCTACCCCATCTTCCCTATTGTATTCTACCCCATCTTCCCTAGTTTATTCTACCCCATCTTCCCTAGTGTATTCTACCCCATCTTCCCTTTCTACCCCATCTTCCTAGTGTATTCTACCCCATCTTCCCTAGTGTATTCTACCCAATCTTCCCTATTGTATTCTACCCCATCTTCCCTTGTGTATTCTACCCCATCTTCCCTATCTTCCCATTGTGTTCTAATCCATCTTCCCATTGTGTTTTACCCCATCTTCCCATTGTGTTCTACCCCATCTTCCCATTGTGTTCTACCCCATCTTTCCCAGTTTATTCTACCCCATCTTCCCCAGTTTATTCTACTCCATCCTTCCAGTTTATTCTACCCCATCTTCCCTTTCTACCCCATCTTCCTAGTGTATTCTACCCCATCTTCCCTATTGTATTCTACCCCATCTTCCCTAGTTTATTCTACCCCATCTTCCCTAGTGTATTCTACCCCATCTTCCCTTTCTACCCCATCTTCCTAGTGTATTCTACCCCATCTTCCCTAGTGTATTCTACCCAATCTTCCCTATTGTATTCTACCCCATCTTCCCTTGTGTATTCTACCCCATCTTCCCTATCTTCCCATTGTGTTCTAATCCATCTTCCCATTGTGTTTTACCCCATCTTCCCATTGTGTTCTACCCCATCTTCCCATTGTGTTCTACCCCATCTTTCCCAGTTTATTCTACCCCATCTTCCCCAGTTTATTCTACTCCATCCTTCCAGTTTATTCTACCCCATCTTCCCATTGTATTCTACCCCATCTTCCCATTGTATTCTACCCCATCTTCCCCAGTTTATTGTACCCTATCTTCCTAGTGTATTCTACCCCATCTTCCCTAGTGTATTCTACCCCATCTTCTCATTTTATTCCACCTTATCTGCCCTAGTTTATTATACCCCATCTTTCCATTTTATTTCACCTTATCTGCCCTAGTTTATTCTATCCCATCTTCCCATTTTATTCTACCCCATCTTCCCATATTGGCGGCTACGGCAGTGATAAATCGCGCATTGCGGTACCGGGGCGCAACTTAGCAAAGGCTGGTCGTATTTTCGAACAAAACGCGTCAGTGGTTCAACTGCTGATAGGAAAAAAATTCATTTTTGAAATAAAATTCTGTACCAAGCAATTGAATCGCCAACGGTTTTAAGAGACGATAACTTAGCTTTTTTTCGAAATTTTTAGTAGCCTTTTCTCCACCTTACCGTTTCGACTGTTTTTCGGATCTGGTTTGTGTTGCCATGCAGTGTTGGTTGCCCTGCTACATATCGTTAAATAATAAAATTGAATGACGCGGTCATTGATTTATTATTTTGCAGAGCCGAATGCCTTTTTGACTGTTCGATTTGATGAGTTATGCCCTGGTCTTTATAGATCTGCCTAGACTGAGAGTGCCAGGTGAGGGGGGCGGGTAGTTTGAGAGAAAGAGAGAGAGAGATGAAGCAAAGGGAGGAGCCCGAGGGCCTCTGCATTGATGATGACGCGAGTCTGCCTGTCTTTTTTTCACCTATTCGGTGAGCTCTGCTAGGGTAGTGGCGGTAGGGGATTGGCAGAGTACAGGCAGGTCAGACCGACAGGTATAAGCTAGATTTTCCTTTCTCCTGTTCGTATGGAGGTTGGGAAAAAAAGGGAGATGCTCGACTGAGGATTCTGGGGAAGAGAGGAATGCAGAGAATAGAGCGCGTGACCTGCCTGCATGATTTGAGAATAATTTTGTATTTTTCTGTCTCTATTTATCTAAGCCTGCATATGATGACTAGCTAGAGACTGCAGCAGATCTCGGGGGGTCTGGCTTTGATTTCTAATTAAATTGCGATTTTTTGTGACTTAGGCAACGGTTAGGAAGTCAGGGATTTCGGATTTGAGAGGGTGACTTGATTGTCGGTTGGGGCTGCTGTAGTTGGGCTTATTGCTTTTTTGTGCTGCAGTTCTTGCTTAGAGTATTGCTGAATGCTTAATTCTTGTTGTCCTGCGCTTCGGTTTCTCTGTGCATCTGACAGTGCATGTCCTCTCTGTCAGCTTGTCTGTCTCTGTCTGTCTGTCTGTCTGTCTGTCTGTCTGTCTGTCTGTCTGTCTGTGTCTGTCTGTGTCTGTCTGTCAGTCTGTCTGTCTGTCTGTCTGTCTGTCAGTCTGTGTCTGTCTGTCAGTCTGTCAGCATGTCTGTCTGTCTGTCTGTCTGTCTGTCTGTCTGTCTGTCTGCCGTTTGTCTGTCTGTCTTTCTGTCTGTATGTCTGTCTGACTGACTGACTGTCTGTCTGTCTGTCTGTCTCTCAGGCTGTCTGTCTATCTTCCTGCATGTTTGTTTTTTTCTTCCTTTGTGTCTGTCTGTCGTTGTCCATCTGTCTCTGTTCCTGTGTGTCTGTCTGACTGTCTAATTGCCAATTTATCAGGTGGTTCATAAATATTTCTATCATAACAATCTCAAATTAAAAGCTTGCACAGCCAGCCCACTTCCAACAAAACTACTGTGAAATAGCGCCCGCTATAAGTGTCCCAGCCAAGAGCGAAATCCACAAAAATGTTGCATTAATGATGACTGACAGGCCAGCTACAGTCTGCCCGCCTGTGTGTGTGGCCAGTTTATCGCGCCTCGAGCTACTCAAAACTATCGCTTTATTAAACTGAGTAACACAATTTACCCTACTAGACAAATTGTAGCTTTCACTTTCGTGTTTGGTTTCTCTGTTTGTTACGAGAGTATTCTCTCTCTCAAAGTAATCACGGGTGCCAAATATGTCAACCCCCCTTATAACTCTATTTTTTCCTGGGTAAGTGGCTCGTACACTGTCTCACTAGGGTGCCCTCGTATATAGTAGCTGGTATCATTAAACCTCTCAGTGCCTTATTTGAGATTTCGCACCGAACGTCTATTTAATTAAGACTTTTTGCGTTGATCCGATCTAGCTTGAGTCTGGAGGGGCTGCAACACGACCATCCTAAATTTTCCCAGCTCAAATTCTGCAGTACCCGATTGGGGGGAAAAATAGTCTCCTAGTGATGGGGCTCGAACCAGCGACCTTCCGGTCATTTAGTGGGACCACTCCTGTTCTGTTTCTGTTGTCTTTCTTCTTAACTTTCCCTACTCTAAACTCGTCAGTTTTTACATGAAATTCCATTTTTTGCACCGAAAAATTTAATTTTAACCTTGGATACCATTCTTTACCTATTGGTAACAGAAATATCCCCGACTACTTTTATATGCTGTGGGCAAATATGAACTAAGGCCGATTGAGCGTTTGATTGCCAACTGGCAACAATTCCAGGCAGAAATATGAATATGAGCTCTCAAAGGGTTTGAGCCGGTTTTTTGTCATTCCACTCACTTCAATGGATTATAGATTTGTAATTAAACGAGCTCGTAGTCGCAAATACTGTATATAATGCATGTACGGCTCGTATTTCCTAATGTACTTTTTGGTTTACGAGTTTTCGCTGGATGCGTAAGTATGAAAGAATCGTACATGATCAAATTAATTATTGTACATGTATGAGTGAGTGAGTAGGTGAGTCAGTGAGTGAGTGTGTGTGAGTGTGTGTGAGTGAGTGAGTGAGCGAGTGAGTGAGTGAGTGAGTGAGTGAGTGAGTGAGTGAGTGAGTGAATGAGTGAGTGAGTGAGTGAGTGAATGAGTGAGTGAGTGAGTGAGCGAGTGAGTGAGTGGTTGAGTGAGTGTAAGTGTGTGTGAGTGAGTGAGTGAGTGTGAGTGTGTGTGAGTGAGTGAGTGAGTGAGTGAGTGAGTGAGTGAGCGAGTGAGAGTGAGTGGTTGAGTGAGTGTGAGTGTGTGTGAGTGAGTGAGTGAGTGAGTGAATGAATGAGTGAGTGGGTGAATGAGTGATTGAGTGAGTGAGTGAGTGAGCGAGTGGGTGAGTGAGTGTGCCAGTGATGAGTGAGTGAATGAGTGTTTCAGTGATCAAATATGTAAATAAAAGTGTTAATTAGTCAAATGAGCGAGGCAGTGAGTCAGTAAGTGAGTAAGCTAGTTAGCATAGCAATAAAATATAGATAGATCTATAGAGATCGCAGCGTACGCACGCATCTAGTCGCACTCAAACTGCTCCAATCACTCCACGCCAAATTAACCCTGATCTCGTGTTCCCAGTAGCTGTTGTTGCAAAGAGATGGAGGGAGGGGGGCGGGTTAGCAACAGAAAGCCGCAATCTGTCCGGGCGCAAAAAGGCAAAGCAAAAGCCCGCTCTAGCTAGTAGGGCGGGCGTGGTCAGATGAACTAAGGGGAGCTGATCGGACTTCAGGGGAGAAGAGAGGAGGCGCGGATTCGGGATTGAGCAAATTGCGGGCAGGAGCGCTGATCAGTGCTCAGATTAGTGATTGGAAAGCGGGGCGGAACGCGCATTTACCTGCAACTGTTTGGATGGATGTATAGGCCGGGATCAGTACGATGGGATAATAATCCCATATTTTAGGGCGGGGCCTCCTGCGTCTAGAGCGTGAGGCCGTCTTTCTCTTTCTCCCTCTCTCTCTCTGAATGCTTCAAGGCGGAAGGATTCTGAACAAGTCCTTTAGCTCGGCTCTTCCTGAGCAAAGGCTGCATCATGAGACAGACACTGCAGTGATCAGCGCTCTGGCTTGATGATATGGTCAGACAGGGATATGGATGGCTGCCACGCCCTTCTACATATTAAATCGGGGTTATTGGCTCAAGACATTAAAGACTGCACTGGTCCAGATTGCATGCTTTTAATTCTTAAAACTCCGCGCGATCAAATTTGCCTTAAGATGACGACGAGATTTGCGCGAATTTTCCCTAGTTTATTCCATTTCCGGGGGTGAATCATGGATTATCTTTTATACGGCTTATGTGCGTGATATTAAGTTATACGCTTTATCACATAAAATTACGCAAATCACAACTAATACATTAATAAGTTTAAATATGTGTCAGTCTAAATTAAAAATATCGCTTCACTTTTGTTACTTTTGTTCAATTTTTGTTAACTTATTTTTCGTCTCAAAAGTGAATTAGGGCTAAGATAATAAGCTTCAATAATTATTATAGACTAGCTAATCAACTAATGCAGCCACCTGTGGGAATTAGAATAATGATGAACATTGGATTATTAATTTTCCCCTCAGTTATTATTGACAGCAATGAGGAAAGTCTATAAGAAAAAAATCCCATTTCTCTAGGACAAACGAAGATCAAGACAATCAAACAGTAAATAATTAAAAGCATAATAACAAAGACACGCTCAATAAATTACTAAATAATACAGGTTGAATGACTGGGGACCCCGCATCTCGCGGGTTCAGCAATCAGAAACACAGATATAATATATTTATAATATTTTATATAGGATAACGTAATCTGCATACATTAGACAAACTATAGTATTATAGTTATATAGTACATGTTACTGTAATGTCGCATTTATTTAACAATTATAAGTAATCCAGAATCAGAAATGACATGGAACTTTTTGTTACAAAAAATCTTTAATAAACAAACTCGACCATATTCAAGTCAGAATCAAATTGTTATTCCTTATTTTACTGTAACGAAAAATTAAAAAATAGCAAAATTCAAACAAATTGTGCGCAGATTACAGATTAACAAATCTCTACCAATCGTCCTCATTAACTCCTGCATTAGAATGAAACGCAAAAAGCAGAAAATAAATACAAATATATATATACTATTCGATACATACTACTTGCAGTTTATTCAAATTCATCAGTAGCATATGCGAGCATTTCAATAACAATTTTTGGGAAGGGGGGCTTAAGTTGCACAAAAGGAAGCAATGGAAAAATCAGTGTCACACAGGTGCTCGCTTAAAGTACTTCAAATATAGGAGGGAATAAAGATAAACATTGTCGATTCTATCTATTTATATACAGGCCGACAAGACACTCCAATTGACTAAAAAGTATTAATTAATGGCGCAGAAGAGCTCTAATTAATCAGGTTTTTTGTACGACTAGGAGAAAATTAAACAAAATTGTTACAGCAATGATGGACAGTCGATGGAATTTGATGACACAAAATAATTAAAACGATAATTTTAACAAACCGAAAGCGACTTTCTTAGATAAAAATGCCTTTTTTCTACAGTATCTTTGATTTATTACTTTAATTAAAGCCCCATTTATAATTATAATGAAATAATAACTTTAATTACAAATTTAAATCGATTTACGCGAGATAGTTAAAAGCAAAAGACAAAAGTTGTCGTTTCATTAAAGCAGTTTTTTTGAATTCGTGCGAAAAATACCGATGCTCGTTAAATTACGAGTTTTTCGTTAAATTAAAAAACGAAGTAAAGTCTTAATAAATTACATGTTTTGTTTTAATTGAAGAAAAATAAATTGATATACTTTTCTTATACTTTAGTAACTCAGAGGAAGGAATGTTAAAAAGGATAAAAACTCGCAATTTAGTGGTGGCCGGTCATTAATCGCTTGCTGCAAGTCATCGAGGCCAGAGTCATGAAAACATTAAAAAATATATGTTTGGTGTAAGTATATGGTCGCTATAGCTGTGTACTTTTTCGCAACAGTACTTACATGATACATCGTAAGATTATGAGTATATAATATGTAGAATATTATATAATTATTATGTAATTAAAGTAAAAGTTGTATACGAAAGAAAAAAAACAAAATTAAACGGGATAAAGATTTATAAAATAAACAGGGCGCAATACAAATAATTATTTTCATTATTTCATGTCTTCACTTTTCTTTTTTTTTCCAACTTATAATTAAAGCTTTCAATTTGACTAGTTTCCATTGCAAATTATATAAGTTGGATAAGAATGAGAAAAAAATATATTAATGACACATTTCGCATTTCAATTTTACAGTTCACTACAAATTGTCAGCAGGTGGTGGCAGCTGAACAGATCCGGGATCATCAGTTAAACTGCGGTGGCCGGTTTGGCTGCTAGCTGAATTTCCAGGTAGTTCAGATCCAACAGGGCAATTTCCTGCAATTTAGTCAATAAGAGCGCTTTGTTTGGTTTAATTGTTCTTATAGCGTTCTAATTTGTAAAAAAGTAAATAACTGATTAAATAATCAAACATTTTAAATTGCGAGAAAAATCTCCGATTTAAACAAAAAACATTCCGTCAGGGCCGCAGGTCAACTGGGCCAGAAAAAAAACGAGACAAACTTGAATAATAATAAAAAACTATTTTCCTATTTGATTAGATTTTTTGAATTAAATTAAGCGTCGTGTTATTTTAACAAATTTTATGACTCATTTTTTTAAGTTTTAGGAAAATCGATATCAGATTGAAGATAAAAGATTTAGTGCATATTTAATTTTATTTTGATAAATAACACACGGCTATAATTAATTAATTAATGTGCTGCTACGGAAAAGCGCGGTTGCAAGTTAGACTTTTTTAGAATTTTGATTATTTTTTTTTTAACTAAGAAGACTCTATCAATACAAACCGGTAGATTGTTCAGTTGAGGACTGTTCAGCAGCACAATTTCGCATATCAATCAGAAATGATTGATAGTGCGAAATGTCTTTATCCGTTGATGCTAAGTCAGTAATTAGCTGAAAAAATCATTAATTTTGTAACGATAGTAAAGAGATTTTTTAACACTATCTAAGCTATTAAATAACTGAAAAGTGCATTTTTAGTAAAATGAAAATATGTACTAGTAAATAAAAGTTTATTAAGCTACTATATATGACAAATAATAATAAAAATAAAATCTAGTAAAAAGGTGGACGGACTACAGTAAAAGCTGTGATCTAATCTAATAATTGGCAAATAATATTTCGTCTAATTTCTAATATTTAATGTCTAGATTCAAAATATTTTAAGCCTAAGTACATAACAGATGTAAATAGGTGTCGTGGTAGTGGAAATAGCAAAGGGTAAGAAAGAATGTACATTCATCCAATACGGGACGGAATGTAAAAAATCTCTGATAAAGGAACGGAGCTGGGTGTACATAGTAAAGAAAAGGAGCTGAATGTACATAGGTAAAGAAATGGAGGTGAATGTACATTGGGTAAAGGAACGGAGCAAAATGTACATTGGTAAAGGAACGGAGCTAAATGTAGATTGGTAAAGGAACTGAGCTAAATGTACATTGGTAAAGAAAAGGAGCTAAATGTACATTGGGTAAAAGAAAGGAGCTGAATGTACATTTGTAAAGGAATGGTGCTAAATTTACATGGGTAAAGAAAAGGATCTGAGTGTACATTGATAAAGAAAACGAGACGAATGTACATTGGCAGAGGAATTGAGCTGAATGTACATTGGTAGAGGAACGGAATTAAATTTAAATTTAGTAGTCTTGCACACTTTGATGCACATTTATTGATAAAATTTAAGCTACGAGCTTATTACTGGATAAATAACGCATTTCGCCTACAAATTATTTTTTATTTTATCGTTACTATACCATGACCGGGACAAACAAATCACACACAAAAAAACAAAATGGGAATCAAATATTTTCAAGGCATATATACGATTGATAATAAAGTATAATATTGTCACACCACACATATAGACAACCATGCACGGGGGCAGAAGGTAAGTCAGCGGGGTAGGTATAAAAAACAAAGACTACAGTGAAAAAAATAGGAAATAATCTTAAATCTTTCCTCACCTCGTCCAGCGCTCGAGTCACTCGGCCAACCTGTTCAGCGTGCTCCCGTTCCAGAGCTTCGCGCGCGTTGCTCTGCCGGTTAACCAGACGTTTGCGCTCCTCGATAAACTTTTTCGTATTGTTCTCGTTGACTTCGCGAACTCGACGATCCCGTTCAGCTTTGTTTCTGATGGTCTTGTCGTTCAGAACGGCCCTACTGGACTCCATGCTGTGCTTGGTCTGCTGAGCGCGCAGGTCTTTGTTCTCACGTTCGTGCTGCGCTGTCATGTCTTTGCGCTGTACGGCTTGCAATTCGACAACAACTCGACTAGCTAAGTCGCGATGCGCCTCCAGCTGGGCTCGGCGAAGCTCGTGCGACTCGCGGGCGTGCTGCTGAGTGAGGGCCGTCCACTGGTCCGTGTGCTGGGCGACTAGCGAGCACATCTGACAAAAAATATCGAAAAAGTGCATTAGACGGGTGCACGCACTCCAACTCATTGTATGTGTACACTAATACAATGTGCATATTAGTGTACACATACTGTGCGTGTGTGCAAACTAATGTACAAACGGACCTACAACCCAAACTAATGTACAAACGGACCCACAACCCAAACTAATGTACAAACAGACCCACAACCCAAACTAATGTACAAACGGACCAACAACCCAAACTAATGTACAAACAGACCGAAAACCCCAAACCAATGTACAAACAGCCCCACAACCCCAAACCAATGTACAAACAGCCCCACAACCCCAAACCAATGTACAGACAGACCAACAACCCCAAACCAATGTACAAACAGCCCCACAACCCCAAACCAATGTACAAACAGACCGAAAACCCCAAACCAATGTACAAACAGCCCCACAACCCCAAACCAATGTACAAACAGCCCCACAACCCCAAACCAATGTACAGACAGACCAACAACCCCAAACCAATGTAAAAACAGACCGAAAACCCCAAACCAATGTACAAACAGCCCCACAACCCCAAACCAATGTACAAACAGCCCCACAACCCCAAACCAATGTACAAACAGCCCCACAACCCCAAACCAATGTACAGACAGACCAACAACCCCAAACCAATGTACAAACAGCCCCACAACCCCAAACCAATGTAAAAACAGACCGAAAACCCCAAACCAATGTACAAACAGCCCCACAACCCCAAACCAATGTACAAACAGCCCCACAACCCCAAACCAATGTACAGACAGACCAACAACCCCAAACCAATGTACAAACAGCCCCACAACCCCAAACCAATGTAAAAACAGACCGAAAACCCCAAAACAATGTACAAACAGCCCCACAACCCCAAACCAATGTACATACAGACCAACAACCCCAAACCAATGTACAGACAGACCAACAACCCCAAACCAATGTACAAACAGACCTAAAACTCCAAAATGATGCAAAAACGGACCCACAACCGCCAAAACTTACCTATGCTCAAAATAATGGATGAGGTAAAAGAAAAAATGACAAAAGTTACAAACCTCCTCGTTCTGTGCATCTCTCAACTCCTTCACTGGGCCGTCAGAGCTGCCATTTTCGCTGCGGGAATAACAAAAATAATTGGTAAAAATAAAGTTTCTTTAAATTATGTCGAGCAATAATAAAAAGTGAAATGCGCCAGTTAAAAGAGAAAATTAGTGCCTAATAAAGCGATTTATTAGAAAAATTTAGTTCAGCGGCGATGCACAACAAAATTGTTCACAATTGTTTCATAAAATTCACACAAACAAAATTAAGCAAATTAACTGACTGAAATGACAAAATACCTAAAATCTCGTCTCTAAAATCGGCCTCTGATTGGCTGGCTGGTGTGACTTGGGGTTCGGGGCATCGGTCTCTGATTGGCTGGCTGGTGTGACTAGGGGTTTGGGGCATCGGTCTCTGATTGGCTGGCTGGTGTGACTAGGGGTTTGGGGCATCGGTCTCTGATTAGCTGGCTGGTGTGACTAGGGGTTTGGGGCATCGATCTCTGATTAGCTGGCTGTTAAAAAAACGCGCAATGGCAGGCTAAATTAAAAGCATTAAATTCAATCGATAAGCTACTATTAGTAGCCACTAAGTGAATGCGCTTCAAAAAGAAAATGCAGCCAAAAATTATTAAAAAGAAGCGCAAAAGTTTGATAGATTGACGGTTAAACTAGCGCACTACAGGAATGTAAGTCGGCAAGTAGTTTTAATGCAAGCAGAAAGAGTAAGCGCATGTGCGATTCAAGTTACTCAGCACTGAGTAGTACGCAAAGAATTTTAAATAAAAATTAAAACAAAAAACACTTTAGCTAAAATCAACGGACCGAATCAAAGCAGCACCCGTTGCTGTATTTTCAACCGGAACGGTATTACTATTACTATTAGTAGTAGTAGAAGTAGTGGCTGCGCAATTAAATATACTCGAACAGCCAATAGCATCGCTTGGTCCTGACAGAACAGAATTGCTGTAACAATAAAAATAGCATTAAAAACAAAACAAATAATATTGATCATAATAAATTATTGGGTATTTGCTTTTTCACAACGATGATAACATAAAATCCACAAAAAAATTCCCACCACCTAGCAACTAAAAAAAAGAGTAACTTACGATCGACCTTTGCTGCTCTTTTTAGACAGGGCCGCTAATGATTTTGCGTGTTGATTAGCTAAACGCTCGCTCTCGGCTGTGTGAGCTTTCAGCATTGCTTGCAACTCTTTCTCCTGACGTTTGAGCACCGACTCCAATTCTTTGGTCTGCTTTTTAATTAGCTTTTGGAATTGTTTGTCCTGCCTAATGGCGTCCAGGGTGATCGGCTCCAGCCAAGAGTCGTCGCGACCGACTCCGCTGACGCCTCCGCCGCCACCGACGCTGTTTGATCCGCCCGGCGGCATGGAGTTGGGCCTGTTCGACAATGAGCTGCCGCCACCGACGCCGCTGCCGTCCGAACCGCCGGAGACGCCGCCGCCGACACCTCCGCTGTTGCCTCCGACACCGACGTTGCCGCCGCCGCCGCTCCCAGACTGAGCTTTGCTGTTCTTTTTCCGGCCAGTTGTTGTTGGCACGTCGGCGATTTCAGAGGTTTCTGTTGGGGTTGTCGGGTTGATTGAAATATTGGCTGGTTGAGGGGCGATTCTTAGTGAGATATTAGGGCGATTCTCAGTGAGATATTAGGGCGATTCTCAGTGAGATATTAGGGCGATTCTCAGTGAGATATTAGGGCGATTCTCAGTGAGATATTAGGGCGATTCTCAGTGAGATATTAGGGCGATTCTCAGTGAGATATTAGGACGATTCTCAGGGTGAGTTAGAGACGATTCTCAGGGTGAGTTAGGGACGATTCTCAGGTTTAGTTAGGGATGATTCTTAGGGTGAGTTAGGGACGATTTTCAGGGTGAGTTAGGGAAGATTCTCAGGATGAGTTAGGGACGATTCTCAGGGTGAGTTAGGGAAGATTCTCAGTGTGTGTTAGGGACGATTCTCAGGGTCAGTTAGGGACGATTCTCAGGGTGAGTTAGGGACGATTCTCAGTGTGTGTTAGGGACGATTCTCAGTGTGTGTTAGAGACGATTCTCAGGGTCAGTTAGGGACGATTCTCATGGTGAGTTAGGGACGATTCTCAGTGTGTGTTAGGGACGATTCTCAGTGTGTGTTAGAGACGATTCTCAGGGTGAGTTAGAGACGATTCTCAGTGTGTGTTAGGGACGATTCTCAGGGTCAGTTAGGGACGATTCTCAGTGTGTGTTAGAGACGATTCTCAGGGTGAGTTAGGGACGATTCTCAGGATGAGTTAGGGACGATTCTCAGGGTGAGTTAGGGACGATTCTCAGGATGAGTTAGGGACGATTCTCAGGATGAGTTAGGGACGATTCTCAGGGTGAGTTAGGGAAGATTCTCAGGATGAGTTAGGGACGATTCTCAGGATGAGTTAGAGACGATTCTCGGGGTGAGTTAGGGACGATTCTCAGGGTGAGTTAGGGACGATTCTCAGGTTTAGTTAGGGATGATTCTTAGGGTGAGTTAGGGACGATTCTCAGGGTGAGTTAGGGAAGATTCTCAGGATGAGTTAGGGACGATTCTCAGGGTGAGTTAGGGAAGATTCTCAGGGTGAGTTAGGGACGATTCTCAGGGTGAGTTAGGGACGATTCTCAGGTTTAGTTAGGGATGATTCTTAGGGTGAGTTAGGGACGATTTTCAGGGTGAGTTAGGGAAGATTCTCAGGATGAGTTAGGGACGATTCTCAGGGTGAGTTAGGGAAGATTCTCAGGGTGAGTTAGGGACGATTCTCAGGATGAGTTAGAGACGATTCTCGGGGTGAGTTAGGGACGATTCTCAGGGTGAGTTAGGGACGATTCTCAGGGTGAGTTAGAGACGATTCTCAGTGTGTGTTAGGGACGATTCTCAGGGTCAGTTAGGGACGATTCTCAGTGTGTGTTAGAGACGATTCTCAGGGTGAGTTAGGGAAGATTCTCAGGATGAGTTAGGGACGATTCTCAGGGTGAGTTAGGGAAGATTCTCAGGGTGAGTTAGGGACGATTCTCAGGATGAGTTAGAGACGATTCTCAGGGGTGAGTTAGGGACGATTCTCAGGGTGAGTTAGGGACGATTCTCAGGGTGAGTTAGAGACGATTCTCAGTGTGTGTTAGGGACGATTCTCAGGGTCAGTTAGGGACGATTCTCAGGATGAGTTAGGGACGATTCTCGGGGTGAGTTAGGGACGATTCTCAGGATGAGTTAGGGACGATTCTCGGGGTGAGTAAGGGACGATTCTCAGGGTGAGTTAGGGACGATTCTCAGGTTTAGTTAGGGATGATTCTTAGGGTGAGTTAGGGACGATTTTCAGGGTGAGTTAGGGAAGATTCTCAGGATGAGTTAGGGACGATTCTCAGGGTGAGTTAGGGAAGATTCTCAGGATGAGTTAGGGACGATTCTCAGGATGAGTTAGGGACGATTCTCGGGGTGAGTAAGGGACGATTCTCAGGGTGAGTTAGGGACGATTCTCAGGTTTAGTTAGGGATGATTCTTAGGGTGAGTTAGGGACGATTTTCAGGGTGAGTTAGGGAAGATTCTCAGGATGAGTTAGGGACGATTCTCAGGGTGAGTTAGGGAAGATTCTCAGGGTGAGTTAGGGACGATTCTCAGGGTGAGTTAGGGACGATTCTCAGGTTTAGTTAGGGATGATTCTTAGGGTGAGTTAGGGACGATTTTCAGGGTGAGTTAGGGAAGATTCTCAGGATGAGTTAGGGACGATTCTCAGGGTGAGTTAGGGAAGATTCTCAGGGTGAGTTAGGGACGATTCTCAGGATGAGTTAGAGACGATTCTCGGGGTCAGTTAGGGACGATTCTCAGGGTGAGTTAGGGACGATTCTCAGGTTTAGTTAGGGATGATTCTTAGGGTGAGTTAGGGACGATTTTCAGGGTGAGTTAGGGAAGATTCTCAGGATGAGTTAGGGACGATTCTCAGGGTGAGTTAGGGAAGATTCTCAGGGTGAGTTAGGGACGATTCTCAGGATGAGTTAGAGACGATTCTCAGGGTGAGTTAGGGACGATTCTCAGGGTGATTTGAGGGGCGATTCTCATGTTGATTTGAGGGGCGATTCTCAGGGTGGTTAAAAGACTACTCTTAGGGTAGTTTAGGGACGATTCTCATGGTATTTTTACATTATTTTAAAAGGTTGATTTGCAACACCAATTCTAAAACACACCAATTCCCATATCCTTCATCTGACGCTCTCGCTTCTCCGCCTTGGACAGAAACGCTCTCGGATCGCTCAACGCGTCGACAAAATCAGCCAGTCCCTCTGGCACGTAGGTTTTCAAATCGATTCGACAGAATATCGTAGGCAGAGACAGCGGAAAGTTGCCTTCAGTTCGCAGGCTAATGTGCCGATACCCGGCGCACAGACCGTCCAGCGGGAGAATTCTCTGGCCGATTAGTTTCCCAGTCTCCTCGTACACGGCGATGCGGATGACGGCCAAGTCAGGTAGGACTATCTTTCTGAACACAAATGGTTCCTCATTGTAGACGGGATTAAGCCCGTTGCCAGGAACTATTCGAGTGCGAAATTCGCGTCGAATCGTGTCGGTAGGCAGGCCGTACATGTCGACTTCGACGTAGGTGCCGATTTTCCTATCGGACAAGAACTGGCCGGAGAGGATTTGTACTGAGCAGCTGGCCGCTATGACGCCGTCGACTGGGCTCTCGGAGAATGGGTCGAAATGTCGGTCGGATCGACGCATAAAGTCCGGCTTTAGCAGGTAGCTGGCGCGGGGCGGAGGGAGGTGGGAAATGTTAAGGAATGGGATTTTTTAATTACGGTTGGTGAATAATTGGGGATCTTAGTTTTAGCAAGGGATCTTTTTTGTTTTACTAAAGAAAATGGTCTGATTATTTAGGGTGTTGAAAGGGGATTTTTTAAGCTTCGGTTGGGGAGAATGAGGATTTTATTATTCAGATGGGAATCTTCCAGTTTCGTTTGGTGAGAATAAGGATCTGAGGATAGCTTTATTCAGATAGGATTTTCCTGCTTCTGTGGGGAAGATTAAGGATCTGAGGATAGCTTTATTCAGATAGGATTTTCCTGCTTCTGTGGGGAAGATTAAGGATCTGAGGATAGCTTTATTCAGATAGGATTTTCCTGCTTCTGTGGGGAAGATTAAGGATCTGAGGATAGTTTTATTCAGATAGGATTTTCCTGCTTCTGTGGGGAAGATTAAGGATCTAAGGATAGTTTTATTCAGATAGGATTTTCCTGCTTCTGTGGGGAAGATTAAGGATCTGAGGATAGTTTTATTCAGATAGGATTTTCCTGCTTCTGTGGGGAAGATTAAGGATCTGAGGATAGTTTTATTCAGATAGGATTTTCCTGCTTCTGTGGGGAAGATTAAGGATCTGAGGATAGTTTTATTCAGATAGGATTTTCCTGCTTCTGTGCGGAAGATTGAGGATCTGGGGATATTTTGATTTAGATGGGATTTTTTCAGTTTTGTTTGGGGAGAATGAGCATCAGAGGATATTTTGATTCAGATGGGATTTTTCCGTTTTGGTTGGGAAGAATGAGGATCTGAGGATACTTTGATTTAGATGAGATTCTTTCAGTTTTGTTTGGGGAGAATGAGGATCTGAGGATAATTTGATTCAGATGGGAGTTTCCTGCTTCTGTTGGGAAGAATGAGGATCTGAGGATATTTTGATTTAGATGAGAGTTTCCTGCTTCTGTTAGGAAGAATTAGGATCTGAGGATAGTTTTATTCAGATAGGATTTTCCTGATTCTGTTGGGAAGAATGAGGATTTAAGGATAGTTTGATTCAGAGGGCATTTTTTCAGTTTTGATTGAGAATGAGAGAATGAGGATCTGGGGATTTTTTGGTTCACGTGGGATTATTTTAGTTACGGTTGGGGAGAATACGGATCTAAGGATTTTAGGCTCTGATCAGTTTGCCATAAACTGTTACTCGTACAAAACCAATTTAATATTTAATATTTAATGTACTACTGGTCAGCCAACTTCTGCAGTAGTAAGTAAGCAAAATACCACCTAAAATTGATAAAAACATCTTACCCGCAATTGCCGTTGTACTCAAACTTTCCCTGATTGAGTTGCATGGCCAAATCGGGCGTTTGAAAATTCAAAGCAACCATCTGGCAGCCGGCGTTCCAAAATATTTGCGGCATAAAATTGCTGGAATCCACGCGATTGCCTCTGGGATAGATTCGGCTCATCTGACGCTTGTTGTAGCTTTACGGTTTGCATTTTTTTAATTAATTGTGTTAAGGAAAATTGATAAAGAAAATTATCGAATCAATCTGATTGAAAAGCTTAAATCACAATTTTACAGAAACCCAACAGACCTAAAAAAGCATCACAAAGAGCTATTAAAAGCACCTAAAATGAGCTAAAAATAGCACCCAAACTGAGCTAAAAATAGTACCCAAACTGAGCTAAATATAGCACCCAAACTGAGCTAAATATAGCACCCAAACTGAGCTAAATATAGCACCCAAACTGAGCTAAATATAGCACCCAAACTGAGCTAAATATAGCACCCAAACTGAGCTAAATATAGCACCCAAACTGAGCTAAATATAGCACCCAAACTGAGCTAAGTATAGCACCCATACTGAGCTAAGTATAGCACCCGAACTGAGCTAAGTATAGCACCCAAACTGAGCTAAAAATAGCACCCAAACTGAGCTAAAAATAGCACTCAAACTGAGCTAAATATAGCACCCAAACTGAGCTTAATATAGCACCCAAACTGAGCTAAGTATAGCACCCAAACTGAGCTAAGTATAGCACCCAAACTGAGCTAAGTATAGCACCCAAACTGAGCTAAAAATAGCACTCAAACTGAGCTAAATATAGCACTCAAACTAAGCTAAATATAGCACCCAAACTGAGCTAAATATAACACTCAAACCGAGCTTAATATAGCACCCAAATTGAGCTAAACATAGCACCCAAACTGAGCTAAATATAGCGCACAAACTGAGCTAAAAATAGCACTCAAACTGAGCTTTAAAAAGCACTAAAACTGAGCTAAAAATAGCATCAATTAGCAAAATAGCCTACCTTTAGCATCAATAGTTAAAAACTAAAACGCACTGCAAAGGCTTAAACTAAACAATCAATAAACCAAACGATTAATATGGTCAAATTAGGCACAACAAGCAGACTAATTAAAAAGCAAGCTAATAATAATAATAAATTTAAAAAGCAGCACAACATCAAGCTAACAAAAAAGGATACGCCACAAAATCTGTGACAGATTTTTTTATGTAGCCAAGCGCAACACCCTCATTGTAGGAAGACATGTGAAAGTGCTTGTTCACTTCTAAAATAAAAAATAAATTGCAGTATGTTCGGAATATTTTAGTCTAATTTCGATTCCAGTTTACAATCGAAAATTCTACTGTGACATATTCCTCAGCAAATAATAATATTTATAACATTTACTAACAACATTTAATGCGATTTTTCTAACACCTTTATCCGTGCAGTTTGATAAATAATTTATTGAAAAAAAATAAGATAATGGAGGAATTTTTATGAAAGAATCATAGGAGAGGGCAGAAATCCCCTACAAGAACTTTCAGAGGGCGGAAATCCCATTCATGAACCTTCAGAGAGCGGAAATCCCGTTCATGAACCTTCAGATGGCGGAAATCCCATTCATAAACCTTCAGAGAGCGGAAATCCCATTCATGAACCTTCATGGGGCGGAAATCCCATTCATAAACCTTCAGAGAGCGGAAATCCCATTCATGAACCTTCATGGGGCGGAAATCCCATTCATGAACCTTCAGAGAGTGGAAATCCCATTCATAAACCTTCAGAGAGCGGAAATCCCATTCATAAACCTTCAGAGAGCGGAAATCCCATTCATGAACCTTCATGGGGCGGAAATCCCATTCATGAACCTTCAGAGAGTGGAAATCCCATTCATAAACCTTCAGAGAGCGGAAATCCCATTCATAAACCTTCAGAGAGCGGAAATCCCATTCATGAACCTTCATGGGGCGGAAATCCCATTCATGAACCTTCAGAGAGTGGAAATCCCATTCATAAACCTTCAGAGAGCGGAAATCCCATTCATGAACCTTCATGGGGCGGGAATCCCATTCATGAACCTTCAGAGAGTGGAAATCCTGAACCTTCAGAGAGTGGAAATCCCATACACGAGCGTTCAGACGGCAGAAATCCCATTCATGAACCTTTAGAGAGCGGAAATTGTTCTGCCTTTAAGCCAGAAAACATTTTAAAGTAGAAAACTTGTAAGCAAAAGAAAATTCATGCAACCCTGCAAGCTGCCATTCAGACCAACCGCATACCAACAACAACGAAAATAATATGGGTGCAAGACAGAGCTATGCAAAGGTAAATCTGGTAGCCTAAAAAAACAAAAAAACTAAAGATAGGCGTAGGACGGAGAGGAAAATAGCAGGCACTAATCTACTAAAACAAAGACAACACAAGCCAATTGATGCGCATAAACGACAAAGACTATGTAGCTCGTATTAAACACCACTAGAATATTAAAGGATACTTGACAAATTCAATTGCCTCGTTTCTTAAATAACCAAGGCCCACAGTCTCCGAGTAGGAGGACATGTGGTAGTGAATGTTTTCCTCTGTAATAGGTTGATTTATTGGTAATTTGAGACCACGTTGAGGGCGATTCTCTGATAGTTTTAGGTCGATTCATACATAGTTTCAGAGCGATTCTCAAATAGTTTCAGGGCGATTCTCAAACGACTTTAGGGTAATTCTCAAATGGTTTCAGGGGCGATTCTCAAATGACTTCAGGGCGATTCTTGAATAGTGTCAGGGCGATTGTCAAATCGTTTCAGGACGATTATCAAATGTTTTCAGGGCGATTCTCGAAATGGTTTCAGGGCGATTCTCGAAATGGTTTCAGGGCGATTCTCAAATAGTTTCAGGGCGATTCTCAAACGACTTTAGGGTAATTCTCAAATGGTTTCAGGGCGATTCTCAAACGACTTTAGGGTAATTCTCAAATGGTTTCAGGGGCGATTCTCAAATGACTTCAGGGCGATTCTTGAATAGTGTCAAGGCGATTGTCAAATCGTTTCAGGACGATTATCAAATGTTTTCAGGGCGATTCTCAAATAGTTTCAGGGCGATTCTCACAAATGGTTTCAGGGCGATTCTCAAAATGGTTTCAGGGCGATTTTCAAATGGTTTAAATTTCAAATCTTGTTTCTAAAAAACTGCTTCAATAAAGATTAAAGTGTTTATCCTTGCTGACAAACAAAGCATTATCAGATCTGTGAGCATTATTGAAAAAACACAAGACAATGTCATTAAAAGCAACCTACCTTCAGCGATATCGAAGCCCTGAAATTTAACCGGTTGGGCGTAGTTAACCATTGCCGACAGTACCGGATGTATGTTGGTGGTGGCACCAGTGTAATGGTACTGGGCCAATAAGCCCTGCTCCTCCTCGGCGCTCAGGGTTCCCTGCGTTAATTTGTGAGCAGAAAATAGAAACTTATTATTTTCAGATAGAGAACTTGATAACCAAGGAAATCATGCCTAAACTGTCTAGAGAATTGCCCCTAAGCTGTCTTGAGAATCGCCCCCTAAGCTGTCTTGAGAATCGCCCCCTAAGCTGTCTTGAGAATCGCCCCCTAAGCTGTCTTGAGAATCGCCCCCTAAGCTGTCTTGAGAATCGCCCCCTAAGCTGTCTTGAGAATCGCCCCCTAAGCTGTCTTGAGAATCGCCCCCTAAGCTGTCTTGAGAATCGCCCCCTAAGCTGTCTTGAGAATCGCCCCTAAGCTGTCTTGAGAATTGCCCCCTAAGCTGTCTTGAGAATCGCCCCTAAGCTGTCTTGAGAATTGCCCCCAAAGCTGTCTTGAGAATCGCCCATAAACTGTATAAGAATCACCCATAAACTATT
The DNA here is from genome assembly GCA_950096795.1 of Macrostomum cliftonense. NCBI lineage: Eukaryota > Metazoa > Platyhelminthes > Macrostomidae > Macrostomum > Macrostomum cliftonense. Next base: position 673,512 of record CATNEM010000198.1, read on the forward strand.
CCAAGAATTGCCCATAATCTATTTTAAGAATAGCCTATAAACTATTCCAAGAATCGCCCATAAACTGTATAAGAATCACGCATTAACTATTCCAAGAATTGCCCATAATCTATTTTAAGAATAGCCTATAAACTATTCCAAGAATCGCCCATAAAATATTCTAAGAATCGCCCATAAACTATTCTAAGAATCACCCATAAATTATTACAAGAATCGCCCATAAACTATTTTAAAAATCGCCCATAAACTATTTTAAGAATCGCCCACAAACTATTCTAGGAATCGCCCATGAACTATTTCATTCATCGCCCATAAAGTATTCCAAGAGTCGCCCATAAACTATTCTAAGAATCGCCCACAAACTATTCTAGGAATCGCCCATAAACTATTTCAAGAATCGGCCATAAACTATTCTTAGAATCGCCCACTACCTATTCTAGGAATCGCCCAAACTATTCTAAGAATCGCTTATAAACTATTTTAAGAATCGGCCATAAAATATTTCAAGAATCGCCTATAAACTATTTCAAGAATCGCCCATAAACTATTCTAAGAATCGCCCATTAACCATTCCAAGAATCGCCCATAAACTATTATAAGAATCGCCCATAAACTATTCTAAGAATCGCCCATAAAATATTCTAAGAATCGCCCATAAACTATTCTAAGAATCGCCCATAAACTATTCTAAGAATCGCCCATAAACTATTCTAAGAATCGCCCATAAACTATTTTAAGAATCGCCCATAAACTATTTTAAGAATCGCCCATAAACTATTTTAAGAATCGCCCATAAACTATTTTAAGAATCGCCCATAAACTATTTTAAGAATCACCCATAAACTATTTCAAGAATCGGCCATAAACTATTCTTAGAATCGCCCACTACCTATTCTAGGAATCGCCCAAACTATTCTAAGAATCGCTTATAAACTATTTTAAGAATCGGCCATAAAATATTTCAAGAATCGCCTATAAACTATTTCAAGAATCGCCCATAAACTATTCTAAGAATCGCCCATTAACCATTCCAAGAATCGCCCATAAACTATTATAAGAATCGCCCATAAACTATTCTAAGAATCGCCCATAAACTATTATAAGAATCGCCCATAAACTATTCTAAGAATCGGCCATAAAATATTCTAAGAATCGCCCATAAACTATTCTAAGAATCGCCCATAAACTATTCTAAGAATCGCCCATAAACTATTCTAAGAATCGCCCATAAACTATTTTAAGAATCGCCCATAAACTATTTTAAGAATCGCCCATAAACTATTTTAAGAATCGCCCATAAACTATTTTAAGAATCGCCCATAAACTATTTTAAGAATCGCCCATAAACTATTTTAAGAATCACCCATAAACTATTTCAAGAATCGCCTTCAGCAAGCGGTAAAAAAACCAGCAACGAACCTTCGGCTTGGCCTGGGGCACCTCGTCAGCGCCAACCTCAGCCAGAGCAGCAGCGGGCGCGGCTGGCGTAGCGGCGGGAGCAGCGGCAGCAGGCGGCTGAGCGGTGGCCACCCCGCCGCAAATGTTGCCATTATTATTGGCATTGTTGTTAGTTGTTGAAGCTGTGGAACTCTGCGAGACAGTCGGCGCCAAGGCCGGTTTGGCGCGAGCTGCTGCCGCTGAGCCGCCCTCCGGATGGGGATCTGTATCCGGCTGGCCCGTTGCCGGCGTGGTATCCAAATCGCTGAGCGGGCCGGCTTCGCCATCGACAATAACTTGCGGATCTTCGGGCACTTCAACTTCGTCAATAACGGCTTGACCTTTGAGGAATAGCTCCAGCTGGCCTGAATGGGGAATTGCGGGGATAGATTTGATTGTCAAAAAGTATTTTCATAAGAAAGGACTATTATAAAAATTGGGATTTTTGCTTATTTAAGGCTGCATAGTAGAATGCATTAAATCTTAAAAATTTCCTTAGTTATTATGGATTTCCCTAGCAATAGGATTTTCCTAGAAATTGGGTTTCCCTAGCAATGGGATTTCCCTATCAATGGGATTTCCCTATCAATGGGATTTCCCTATCAATGGTATTTCCATGGCAATGGGATTCCCCTAGCAATGGGATTTCCATAGCAATGGGATTTCCCTAGCAATGGGATTTCCATAGCAATGGGATTTCCCTAGCAATGGGATTTCCATAGCGGGGCGAGTGGCTCGGCGGTCTAGCGCGTCTGCCTTGTGTGCCACTGGTCCAGGTTCGACCCCGCGTTGTAGGTTGTCTATTTTCCCTAGCGCGGTTTCGTGTGCAGGGTCATATTAATTTGGGGCCTTGTGTACGAATCGGTTGAGCTCTGGGCCAGTTGTGCAATTTACGCCCATCAGGGCAAACCCTCAAGGCATAGAGAGTGTACATTCCTTGAACCACTGCTTGTACACCCTATGTGAGTGCGTGACTGGGTGCCGGCCTGTGTGTGTGTCTATGCCTGCATACCGTATTTAGTGTGACTGAACGCGCTTCAGGAGTCAGCGCAATGGACAGTCATGCCCCGTCGCTGGTTGTGGGACGATGGACCGCTTAAGGCGTCAAAGTGCCTACTGACCCACTGCAGATTTAGATTTTTAGGGATTTCCCTAGCAATAGGACTTTCCTAGAAATTGGATATAATTAGGATTTCCTCAGAACCTGGATTTTGAAATGATGAAGATTTACCTACAATGTCAAAGTGAATCTTAAAAGTAATATTTCGATAAAATTGAAAATTTCATTATTGGGATTTCCCTAGATTTGGGATTTCCTAAAGCTAAAAGTTTTAATTTTCGAAAAAAATAACACCTTAGAATCATCCTAGAAATGCTAGAATCTTTCAATAAAAAAATAAGTAAAACTTACGCTTCTCAACCTCGGGTTTAAGCCGCTTATTTTTAATCAAAATTTTGTACTTTAGCTTCTCAGGCGGAGGCAGCGGTACGCCGGGTTCCAACTGCAGATTATTGAGTCATTGAAATAATTAAAAAATAGTCAAATACATGTCAATCAATATATCAATTATTTATGATTAAGTACAAACCGGATATTTTTCCAACGGTTTGCTCAATAAAAAATCGCCGAGAATATCTTCGCAATACTTGGCCAGTTTATATTGTTGAGCTTTGCTGCAAAGAAAAAGTAAAAAAAATTCTATCAATTGCTTTTCTTTGATAATGGGTTTTTTTAATGTCTCTCATCATACTACTTACGAGCAGTGATTTTCGAATGACAATATAACAGGCCATGCCGAGGTGACGAATGCCGTGTCTCGAATCGCGTAAATCACGTCCTTTGTGAAATAAAACAGTTTTTTACATAAAATGCTAACCAGACTACTGATTCAGTAGAATAATTAGAAAATTGTGTATTTTTGAATAAAATGTGAAAATTTGCAAATTTCGCTACTAATTCAGTAGGAAAATCAGCATATTGCACACTAAAAAAACAATAATATAATTTACCTTAAAAAGAATGTCCGTGCACATGGCCTTGCCGTGGGTAATAATCGGCTCCTGATCGGGATCTTTGCCGTCCCAACAGTCCAACTCGATGCAACGACAACCAGCTAGCAGTACTTGTCGATACATTTCAACGGAACTTTTGCCACCAAACTGTCTACCAATTAGGTAAGTATTGTGCGAACTGTTAATGTAATAGTGCGACAACGGCTGGTCCATGTCGTGATGGATTTCTAGTTTGTCTAGGAATACTGGCGCGTTGTCGTCCGACATCAGGTAGCGATAGAAACACGCGATGCTTATCAGGCCTGAGTGGGGAGGAAGTTGGGGATTTAAACCCTTAATACATTTCCTTAGATTCAAATACACCTTCAGAAAACCTAAAGATCTTAAGCAGAGCCTAAATACAGATATCTGAAGCCTCATAGACACACCTGAAGCTACAGAGACACACCTAAAGCTCCAAAGACACACCTAAAGCTCCAAAGACACACCTAAAGCTCCAAAGACACACCTAAAGCTCCAAAGACACACCTAAAGCTACAGAGACACACCTAAAGCTCCAAAGACACACCTAAAGCTACAGAGACACACCTGAAGCTACAGAGACACACCTAAAGCTCCAAAGACACACCTAAAGCTACAGAGACACACCTGAAGCTACAGAGATACACCTAAAGCTCCAGAGACACACCTGAAGCTACAGAGATACACCTAAAGCTCCAGAGACACACCTGAAGCTACAGAGACACACCTAAAGCTACAGAGACACACCTAAAGCTCCAAAGACACACCTGAAGCTACAGAGACACACCTAAAGCTACAGAGACACACCTAAAGCTACAGAGACACACCTGAAGCTACAGAGATACACCTAAAGCTCCAGAGACACACCTGAAGCTACAGAGATACACCTAAAGCTCCAGAGACACACCTGAAGCTACAGAGACACACCTAAAGCTACAGAGACACACCTAAAGCTCCAAAGACACACCTGAAGCTACAGAGACACACCTAAAGCTACAGAGACACACCTAAAGCTACAGAGACACACCTGAAGCTACAGAGACACACCTAAAGCTACAGAGACACACCTGAAGCTACAGAGACACACCTAAAGCTCCAAAGACACACCTGAAGCTACAGAGACACACCTAAAGCTCCAAAGACACACCTGAAGCTACAGAGACACACCTAAAGCTCCAAAGACACACCTGAAGCTACAGAGACACACCTGAAGCTACAGAGACACACCTAAAGCTCCAAAGACACACCTGAAGCTACAGAGACACACCTAAAGCTCCAGAGACACACCTGAAGCTACAGAGACACACCTGAAGCTCCAAAGACACACCTGAAGCTACAGAGACACACCTAAAGCTCCAAAGACACACCTGAAGCTACAGAGACACACCTAAAGCTCCAGAGACACACCTAAAGCTACAGAGACACACCTAAAGCTCCAGAGACACACCTAAAGATACAGAGACACACCTGAAGCTACAGAGACACACCTAAAGCTCCAAAGACACACCTGAAGCTACAGAGACACACCTAAAGCTCCAGAGACACACCTGAAGCTACAGAGACACACCTGAAGCTCCAAAGACACACCTGAAGCTACAGAGACACACCTAAAGCTCCAAAGACACACCTGAAGCTACAGAGACACACCTAAAGCTCCAGAGACACACCTAAAGCTACAGAGACACACCTAAAGCTCCAGAGACACACCTAAAGATACAGAGACACACCTGAAGCTACAGAGACACACCTAAAGCTCCAAAGACACACCTGAAGCTACAGAGACACACCTAAAGCTCCAAAGACACACCTGAAGCTACAGAGACACACCTAAAGCTCCAAAGACACACCTGAAGCTCCAAAGACACACCTAAAGCTACAGAGACACACCTAAAGCTCCAAAGACACACCTGAAGCTACAGAGACAAACCTAAAGCTCCAAAGACACACCTAAAGCTCCAAAGACACACCTAAAGCTCCAAAGACACACCTAAAGCTCCAAAGACACACCTAAAGCTACAGAGACACACCTAAAGCTCCAAAGACACACCTAAAGCTCCAAAGACACACCTAAAGCTCCAAAGACACACCTAAAGCTACAGAGACACACCTAAAGCTCCAAAGACACACCTAAAGCTACAGAGACACACCTGAAGCTACAGAGACACACCTAAAGCTCCAAAGACACACCTGAAGCTACAGAGACACACCTAAAGCTCCAGAGACACACCTAAAGCTACAGAGACACACCTGAAGCTACAGAGACACACCTGAAGCTCCAAAGACACACCTGAAGCTACAGAGACACACCTAAAGCTCCAAAGACACACCTGAAGCTACAGAGACACACCTAAAGCTCCAGAGATACACCTAAAGCTACAGAGACACACCTAAAGCTCCAGAGACACACCTAAAGATACAGAGACACACCTGAAGCTACAGAGACACACCTAAAGCTCCAAAGACACACCTGAAGCTACAGAGACACACCTAAAGCTCCAAAGACACACCTGAAGCTACAGAGACACACCTAAAGCTCCAAAGACACACCTAAAGCTCCAAAGACACACCTGAAGCTACAGAGACACACCTAAAGCTCCAAAGACACACCTGAAGCTACAGAGACACACCTAAAGCTCCAAAGACACACCTAAAGCTCCAAAGACACACCTAAAGCTCCAAAGACACACCTAAAGCTCCAAAGACACACCTAAAGCTACAGAGACACACCTAAAGCTCCAAAGACACACCTAAAGCTACAGAGACACCTGAAGCTACAGAGATACACCTAAAGCTCCAGAGACACACCTGAAGCTACAGAGACACACCTAAAGCTCCAAAGACACACCTAAAGCTACAGAGACACACCTGAAGCTACAGAGATACACCTAAAGCTCCAGAGACACACCTGAAGCTACAGAGACACACCTAAAGCTCCAGAGACACACCTAAAGCTACAGAGACACACCTGAAGCTACAGAGACACACCTAAAGCTCCAAAGACACACCTAAAGCTACAGAGACACACCTGAAGCTACAGAGATACACCTAAAGCTCCAGAGACACACCTGAAGCTACAGAGACACACCTAAAGCTAGAAAGACAAACCTGAAGCCACAGAGCCACACTTGACGCTACAAGGATACACCTGAAGCTAGAAAGACACCTGAAGCTACAGAGACACACCTGAAGCTACAGAGACACACCTGAAGCTACAGAGACACACCTGAAGCTACAGAGACACACCTAAAGCTAGAAAGACAAACCTGAAGCCACAGAGCCACACTTGACGCTACAAGGATACACCTGAAGCTAGAAAGACACCTGAAGCTACAGAGACACACCTGAAGCTACAGAGATGCACCTAAAGCTCCAGAGACACACCTGAAGCTCCAGAGACACACCTGAAGCTCCAGAGACACACCTGACGCTACAAGGATACACGTGAAGCTAGAAATACAAACCTGACGCTACAGAGACACATCTGACTCTATAGGGATACACCTGAAGCTACATAGACACACCTAAAGCTAGAAAGACAAACCTGAAGCTACAGAGACACACCTGAAGCTAAAGAGACACACCTGAAGCTAAAGAAACACCTGAAACTCAAGAGACACACTTAAAACTCAAAAGACAAACACTAAGGACATAAATTTTCTAACATAATGGTAGCTCAATGAACAACCCTGAAGACTGGGAAACCAACTAGAAGTTACCAGTAGCTTTATCAAAAGCTAATAACACATGCAACAAGATGTAAGAGTACAGCTGAGGTTTTAGAGAATTCTAACAGTACGTGCCGCTCCAGAGACACATTAATTTATAATGAGACACAAAGCTCTAGTAAATTATCGCCAGGGTAAACAAACTTACGCTTCTCCCTATACTCCTCATTAGGCTCGTACTGTTTGAGTATGTTCTCAACCGTGAGCTTATTGGCAAAGGGATAAAGAATCTCGTTAAGCCTCGGATCGCGCTGAGTAACATTGAGGAACTCAATCATTTTCTCCTGACTAATAACGCCTGAATTGTCAGTGCTGAGCTCGTTAAATAGGTCTTCAATGTCCTGTCGGGGACAGATTCTGTGATACAATTCGTAGAACTTGTCGAATGTGAATGTTGCGGGAATGATCTCGTCGTTCTGAAATTAACGAGTTTGCAACGAATTAGTAACGAAATTTTAACGAATTTATAACGAATTTGTAACGAATCAGTAACGAACTAGTAACGAATTAGTAACGAATTTATAACGAATTAGTAACGAATTAGTAACGAATTAGTAACGAATTAGTAACGAATTAGTAACGAATTAGTAACGAATTAGTAACGAATTTATAACGAATTAGTAACGAATTAGTAACGAATTTATAACGAATTAGTAACGAATTAGTAACGAATTAGTAACGAATTTATAACGAATTAGTAACGAATTTGTAACGAATTTATAACGAATTAGTAACGAATTTGTAACGAATTAGTAACGAATTAGTAACGAATTTATAACGAATTAGTAACGAATTAGTAACGAATTTATAACGAATTAGTAACGAATTAGTAACGAATTTATAACGAATTAGTAACGAATTTGTAACGAATTTATAACGAATTAGTAAAGCATTTATAACGAATTAGTAACGAACTATTAATGAATTGGTAACGAATTAGTAACGAATTAGTAACGAATTAAAAGATTTCTTTTATGATTAAAAATTAACAAAAACTGGTTAATAGCCTCACTACTACACTCAGTTTAAAAAAATACTACACTCAGAACGCAAAATATTTATACATGCTTTCTTAAATTTAACTTATGCTAAATTTATTAACGATTGTTGAAAAAAACGTAAAAATACATCCCACTTTTAGACTACGAAATTGACTTCAATCACTAAAAGTTACGTTAATTTTTTTTAACTATAGCTACTCCTTTACTTAAAGTAACGAGTCTTTAAGCAAAAAAAAGTTTCATGTAAAAAAAATTTTACAAATACCTTTCCAGACGGCAAGCCCAAGTCTTTCAACGTTTGAAAGATGATTTTCTCGGTTTTACCAGAGGCGAATGTTTTACTAATCACTCGGACTGGTATGCAGTTGTTGGCGTTGACTGAGAAACACAGCTTCATCCAGCTGAAAATCAGGGTTTCAATTTGGATTTGAAGATTTTAATTGAAGATTTAGGATTATGCGATGGAATTTTTTCATGGAAATCGTTAATTACATTAGGATGGGGATTTTTATTGCCATTTGAAATTTTAATTTAGGATTAGGATTTAGGACTGGGATTAGAGATTGGGATTAGATTGGGATTAGAGATTAGGATTATAGATTAGGATTAGAGATTGGAATTAGAGATTAGGATAAACAATTGGGATTTGAGATTAGGATTAGAGATTAGGATTAAAGATTGGGATTAGAGATTAGGATAAACGATTGGGATTTGAGATTAGGATTAGAGATTAGGTTTAGAGATTGGAAATAGAGATTAGGATAAACGATTGGGAATTGAGATTAGGATTAGAGATTGGGATTAGAGATTGAGATTAGAGATTGGTATTAGAGACTGGGATTTGAGATTGTAACATGAGGAATAGGATTTTATTTTAAAAAATATAGCACAATATTATAAAAAGTTGGCAAAAAATAAAAAGGAGGACTTACTGTTTGCGCAGTTGCGTCATAGGGCAAACGTTACTAGCCTTAGTATTGTGAGTCAATGGTCTTAGATCCTGTATCCAGGCCTGCAAATTAATTATATTTTTTTTAGATAGAATGCAATTAATCAGTACAATAAATGAATGCATTTAAAGTACACTACAGAAAGGATTTTGTAATGCTCTAATCAATGACATTACAAACAGGGAATTTGGTAGGCAACCAGGACCAATACTGTGGTGAGAAAACGACATAAGCCAACTCGCGTACGCAATATAATGTTAATTTTATAGCCTTCAATAGGGTGCAGTAGACAATAAGCCACCCTGGATTTATTAGCTAAGAGCTGCACTGGAAATCTTTATGGCCTCTGTCTGCACAATCACTGCAAGCTGGCTAGCTTGACAACTAGCTAGCTGGATTTAGAATTATCGAAAATAATCTGTCAGTGCAGAGGAAAGAACTTGTCAGTGCAATACTCGCTTGACAAGTAATAGGTAGATTTGTAGTTAGGAAAATTTGCCATGGCAATACAATCTTTTTACAAATGTATTCGAGTAAGAGTACACTTAAACTTAATTGTATTGAATATATGTCAGTCTGTGTTTTTATTTTACCGGCCGATTTGTGCTTTTTCGCTAATCCATCTGTCTGTCTGTCTGTCTGTCTGTCTGTCTGTCTGTCTGTCCGTCTGTCTGTCTGTCCGTCTGTCTGCCTGTATGTCTGTCTGTCTGTCTGTCTGTCTGTCTGTCTGTCTGTCTATCTGTCTGTCTGTTCTGTCTGTCTGTCTGTCTGTCTGTCTGTCTGTCTGTCTGTCTGTCTGTCTGTCTGTATTTGCATCTCTCAGCCTTTCTGTCTAGTTATCATGTCTATCTACACGTCTATGGTATAACGATAAAATATAATACAATATAATTTTTAATAGATCTACTTATCTATCTATCTATCCATTCATATCTATCCATCTATCTATCTGTCTGTTTATCTATTTATCTATTGATCAATCGATCAATGTATCTGTCAGTTTAACCATGCATTATGTATATATGTACCTATCTATATTCCTTATTATCTATCTCTAACTTTTTAATCAATCATTCAGCCATTCGATCTGTCAATCAGCTAATGCTCCCGCTACATAGTGAACAGAGCCGACTCACCATAGCAGTCTTCTCATCCTGGGCCACCATGTGAGTATAGACAATGTTAACCAGATCGGTGCCGGAGCAGATGGTTACCACCCGGTTGTCGAGGGCACCAGTACCGCGCTCCGACAAATTGTTAGCAATCTTTTCCTCCTGTAGGATTATTTAGGAATTCGAAAAAATCAACTAATTAGCATAAAAAATTTTCAATTTCGTTGATAAATTTCCACCCAGCTAATCCATAATAGAACGGATTAAGAAAAAAAATGGGATCAAATGAACAAATCCAAGGATTCTGTCCCAGCTAATCTTCTTTGAGACGAGACATGGAAATTAAAAAAACAAGAGAAAAATCAGATTTATGGATTAATCGACCAGATGGGCAAAACTGAACTGAAAAAAAAATCCTGAAAGAAAGATTCGTACCTTTCAAAAAATCGATCAACTAGCAGGCTAAGAAGCAAACATACACCCGCAAGCTGGCGATACCCCCATCAAAAAAATGAACTAGCATCTGATCTGATCAAGTGTAAAATAAAAAAATCAAAGACCCGTGTCAAGCTATCGATTTCGTTCTTTATATAATTTAACGCCCCTCCAGCGGAAGAGACAGACAGACAGAAAGAAAGAAAAAATGGCAGCTGATCGGGAACTCCAAGCACGGCTCTCAAACGGGAATAGCAGTCCGTAGAGGCACTACTCAACTTAAGTAGAGCTTTCCACTTACTCCCGGGAAGGGGCCAGTGCAGAGTGCCTTTAATATATTCCACTAATACTTAATCTGGCCAGCAACTAAGCTGCTTAGGATTCCTACTATAAGCGAACTAGGAGGACTCTAGACTATCAGGGGAGGGATGGATGGGGGAAGAGGGGGGGGAAGCACTCCCCCATGGGAGTAAATGGGGGTGGTACAGAGGCGGTAGGCGAGATGAGAAGGGGTCAAGAGTAAGCGGGAAACTAAAGTAGGGTGGAGAAAAGGGACAGAAACAGAACTCTATCCATCGTTCAAGGCGAATTTCCCCACACAACCTCCCGCCCTTCACAACCCGACTGAGTCTTCTTACCTTCGCCGCCACGAAACTCGAAGTTCTTATTTCTCCTTATGCTTCGAATTCCCTTACCCAGAGCGCCCTAGCAACTATCTTTTTTGAACCTAGTGGAGCATGGATAGGACTATATAGATAGTAGAATATAAATTAAACTGTAATTATTTATTCAATATGGTTACTCAATGATGCTAACAAGAGCTAGCTTATTTTAAAATCCCTAAGTTATCCCGTAATGGATTTTTAAGCCGATGCATTAGAGTATTCAGTTGTCAATCAACCAGTTCTAACATAGCATTTACTAACTGAACCAGTGTCTATCTTATACACAAATATCAGAAGCTAATTCATGATGGCATTTCCTGAGCAAAGGCCCTAACACTACGATTTACAAAATCCAATAATAGATTCGGATATCAATGATACCAGTTGAGAGAACAGGATACAAGCTTAACCAGCAATCAAATACGTGTATTGATTAAATTAGCCAAACGTTGAGTAGGTAATCCAATTTCTGTAGATTTTGGTCTTCGAGCCGCTGAGTAGCTGCATCATCTCAGCCCTGAGTGTGCTATATAAGTATACACTACACTTCCGCTATTCTTCTTGGGGCAAAAAAAACTCCGAAAACTTCCTATATATGTCTTATCCTGTGTACTTTTGTTAGATACCGTTGTTTTATAAGAAAGTTTTAGAACCAGAGAAAAAGGAATAACATTATCTGAGTACATTTATGCACGAAAGTTATTAATAATGGGTAATATAATAATAATAATAATAATATAATAACAATTTAGACACCCGACCTTTCGACCAAGATGCACAGCCGCAGCTAGTTCCGCGCGGCGCATCCGAGGGCTGTGTACAGCAGCTCTAAATTCTAAATTTCCCCAGCTCAAACTGGTACCCAATCTCAGCTGGATGGAACTGAAGCAATGCGGGATTAAGTGCCTTGCTCAAGACGGCACAAATTGCCTCCTAGGGCTGGGACTCGAACCCACGACCTTCAATTTATGAGGCAGGCGCCCTAGCCACTAGGCTACATCTCCTCTAACCTATCCTAATAAACTTATCTTTAAAAATGATGTCAATCATTATTAAACAACAAAAGTGTGTTTCCGTCTAACTTCCGTGAAAGTTTATAATATATCAAAAGAATCCATCATTAATGAACTGTCAATCATCAATCACGTATCAATCAATCCTAAATACATAAAATCAATATAAATTGTCAATGATTAAGAGTCAATTTATAAATCGAAGCAACTTCTAGTCTGACGTTAAATTAATCCAATAACTATCAATCAATAATCGATTAAATCAATAACCTGTCAATCAACAAGAAATGAAAATTACATAGACAAGAGAAAAAAACTAGATCTCGCTGTGTACTTCGAAGTACAAGAAAAAAGCGGGAAACGGATTCAAGGGGATAAAATTAGCAGGCTCAGAAGGGAATAGAAATAGTTCTCTAATAGTTAGCCCAGGAAAAGAGGCAAGCAAAGAAGCGACGTTAATAAGGGATAACCATTATTCGAACGGACTTAGTTACTTGCTGAGAAGAGTTAATTTCTATCCACTTGAAAATTTAATCTAGCGCAATAGATGCAAATTATGACGAAAAATCGCTGAGTAATTTGATAATTAATATAATTAAAAAACCGACTAAAACTGCTAAAAATTTGAATCAAAATGTCGATTTTTATTTCTACTGTCTAACAGTTTTCTTTTTAATTTTTTTTACTTACACCCAAGGAAGAAGGCAAAAATGTTGACGAAATTTTGCGCGACATAGATATTGGTCGGGGCTGGATTAATTATTATTGTGACAGCGGTTCCATTAGGAGCTTTTGTTCGTTTGTCAATAGTCTTATTTTAGGACGATCTGACATAAAAGTGTGACATTCTAAATTTAAAATAGCAACACAAACACGAAAATTTCTGAAAGATCTATCATACAAAAATCTTGATAAAATTATAGAGAGCGCAGCTGAAATAAATATATATATGATATCGTACAAATCTACACAGAGGGAGAGAAAAATGGGGATTTAATTATTCACGATTTGGCTAGTGAATGGCAATAAAATGGAAGACAGATAGCTAAGCTGAAAAAATGGCGCCGACTGAGTTGAGAGGAAAGGCACAGCACTCCTATATAGATTGCGGTGTCATATAGAAGACAAAAGTGCAGAATTCGTTTAATTCAGAGACTGATTGAACAACATGAGAATCTAAGTGGTGGAGGGTTAGCCCACAAGAGAATCTGGGAGGTGGAGGGTTAAGCAACATGAGCATATGGGAGGTGGAGGGTTGACCAATTTGAGGATCTGGGAGGTGGAGGGTTGACCAACTTGAGGATCTGGGAGGTGGAGGGTTAATCCAACTTGAGGATCTGGGAGGATGGAGGGTTAACCAATTTGAGGATCTGGGAGGTGGAGGGTTGACCAACTTGAGGATCTGGGAGGTGGAGGGTTAACCAACGTGAGGATCTGGGAGGTGGAGGGTTGACCAACTTGAGGATCTGGGAGGTGGAGGGTTAAACAACGTGAGGATCTGGGAGGTGGAGGGTTGACCAACGTGAGGATCTGGGAGGTGGAGGGTTGACCAACTTGAGGATCTGGGAGGTGAAGGGTTAACCAACGTGAGGATCTGGGAGGTGGAGGGTTGACCAACGTGAGGATCTGGGAGGTGGAGGGTTAACCAACGTGAGGATCTGGGAGGAGGAGGGTTAACCAACGTGAGGATCTGGGAGGTGGAGGGTTGACCAACTTGAGGATCTGGGAGGTGGAGGGTTGACCAACTTGAGGATCTGGGAGGTGGAGGGTTGACCAACTTGAGGATCTGGGAGGTGGAGGGTTAACCAACTTGAGGATCTGGGAGGTGGAGGGTTGACCAACTTGAGGATCTGGGAGGAGGAGGGTTGACCAACTTGAGGATCTGGGAGGAGGGTTGACCAACTTGAGGATCTGGGAGGAGGAGGGTTAACCAACGTGAGGATCTGGGAGGTGGAGGGTTGACCAACTTGAGGATCTGGGAGGTGGAGGGTTGACCAACTTGAGGATCTGGGAGGAGGGTTGACCAACTTGAGGATCTGGGAGGAGGAGGGTTGACCAACTTGAGGATCTGGGAGGAGGAGGGTTGACCAACTTGAGGATCTGGGAGGAGGAGGGTTAACCAACTTGAGGATCTGGGAGGTGGAGGGTTAACCAACTTGAGGATCTGGGAGGAGGAGGGTTGACCAACTTGAGGATCTGGGAGGAGGAGGGTTGACCAACTTGAGGATCTGGGAGGTGGAGGGTTAACCAACTTGAGGATCTGGGAGGTGGAGGGTTAACCAACTTGAGGATCTGGGAGGAGGAGGGTTAACCAACTTGAGGATCTGGGAGGTGGAGGGTTAACCAACGTGAGGATCTGGGAGGAGGAGGGTTAACCAACGTGAGGATCTGGGAGGTGGAGTGTTGACCAACTTGAGGATCTGGGAGGTGGAGGGTTAACCAACTTGAGGATCTGGGAGGTGGAGGGTTGACCAACTTGAGGATCTGGGAGGAGGAGGGTTGACCAACTTGAGGATCTGGGAGGAGGGTTGACCAACTTGAGGATCTGGGAGGAGGAGGGTTAACCAACGTGAGGATCTGGGAGGAGGAGGGTTGACCAACTTGAGGATCTGGGAGGAGGAGGGTTGACCAACTTGAGGATCTGGGAGGAGGAGGGTTAACCAACTTGAGGATCTGGGAGGAGGAGGGTTGACCAACTTGAGGATCTGGGAGGTGGAGGGTTAACCAACTTGAGGATCTGGGAGGTGGAGGGTTGACCAACTTGAGGATCTGGGAGGTGGAGGGTTAACCAACTTGAGGATCTGGGAGGAGGAGGGTTGACCAACTTGAGGATCTGGGAGGAGGAGGGTTGACCAACTTGAGGATCTGGGAGGTGGAGGGTTAACCAACTTGAGGATCTGGGAGGTGGAGGGTTAACCAACTTGAGGATCTGGGAGGAGGAGGGTTAACCAACTTGAGGATCTGGGAGGTGGAGGGTTAACCAACTTGAGGATCTGGGAGGAGGAGGGTTGACCAACTTGAGGATCTGGGAGGTGGAGGGTTAACCAACTTGAGGATCTGGGAGGAGGAGGGTTAACCAACTTGAGGATCTGGGAGGAGGAGGGTTAACCAACTTGAGGATCTGGGAGGTGGAGGGTTAACCAACTTGAGGATCTGGGAGGTGGAGGGTTAACCAACTTGAGGATCTGGGAGGAGGAGGGTTAACCAACTTGAGGATCTGGGAGGTGGAGGGTTAACCAACTTGAGGATCTGGGAGGAGGAGGGTTGACCAACTTGAGGATCTGGGAGGTGGAGGGTTGACCAACTTGAGGATCTGGGAGGAGGAGGGTTAACCAACTTGAGGATCTGGGAGGTGGAGGGTTAACCAACTTGAGGATCTGGGAGGAGGAGGGTTAACCAACTTGAGGATCTGGGAG
Organism: Macrostomum cliftonense; assembly: GCA_950096795.1. Lineage (NCBI taxonomy): Eukaryota > Metazoa > Platyhelminthes > Macrostomidae > Macrostomum > Macrostomum cliftonense. Next base: position 689,300 of record CATNEM010000198.1, read on the forward strand.
GTGGAGGGTTGACCAACTTGAGGATCTGGGAGGTGGAGGGTTGACCAACTTGAGGATCTGAGAGGTGGAGGGTTAACCAACGTGAGGATCTGGGAGGTGGAGGGTTGACCAACTTGAGGATCTGGGAGGTGGAGGGTTAACCAACTTGAGGATCTGGGAGGAGGAGGGTTAACCAACTTGAGGATCTGGGAGGAGGAGGGTTGACCAACTTGAGGATCTGGGAGGAGGAGGGTTGACCAACTTGAGGATCTGGGAGGAGGAGGGTTAACCAACTTGAGGATCTGGGAGGTGGAGGGTTAACCAACTTGAGGATCTGGGAGGAGGAGGGTTGACCAACTTGAGGATCTGGGAGGTGGAGGGTTAACCAACTTGAGGATCTGGGAGGAGGAGGGTTAACCAACTTGAGGATCTGGGAGGTGGAGGGTTAACCAACTTGAGGATCTGGGAGGTGGAGGGTTAACCAACTTGAGGATCTGGGAGGAGGAGGGTTGACCAACTTGAGGATCTGGGAGGTGGAGGGTTAACCAACTTGAGGATCTGGGAGGAGGAGGGTTAACCAACTTGAGGATCTGGGAGGAGGAGGGTTGACCAACTTGAGGATCTGGGAGGAGGAGGGTTGACCAACTTGAGGATCTGGGAGGTGGAGGGTTAACCAACTTGAGGATCTGGGAGGTGGAGGGTTAACCAACTTGAGGATCTGGGAGGAGGAGGGTTAACCAACTTGAGGATCTGGGAGGTGGAGGGTTAACCAACTTGAGGATCTGGGAGGAGGAGGGTTGACCAACTTGAGGATCTGGGAGGTGGAGGGTTAACCAACTTGAGGATCTGGGAGGAGGAGGGTTAACCAACTTGAGGATCTGGGAGGAGGAGGGTTTAACCAACTTGAGGATCTGGGAGGTGGAGGGTTAACCAACTTGAGGATCTGGGAGGTGGAGGGTTAACCAACTTGAGGATCTGGGAGGAGGAGGGTTTAACCAACTTGAGGATCTGGGAGGTGGAGGGTTAACCAACTTGAGGATCTGGGAGGAGGAGGGTTGACCAACTTGAGGATCTGGGAGGTGGAGGGTTTGACCAACTTGAGGATCTGGGAGGAGGAGGGTTAACCAACTTGAGGATCTGGGAGGTGGAGGGTTAACCAACTTGAGGATCTGGGAGGAGGAGGGTTAACCAACTTGAGGATCTGGGAGGTGGAGGGTTGACCAACTTGAGGATCTGGGAGGTGGAGGGTTGACCAACTTGAGGATCTGAGAGGTGGAGGGTTAACCAACGTGAGGATCTGGGAGGTGGAGGGTTGACCAACTTGAGGATCTGGGAGGTGGAGGGTTGACCAACTTGAGGATCTGAGAGGTGGAGGGTTAACCAACGTGAGGATCTGGGAGGTGGAGGGTTGACCAACTTGAGGATCTGGGAGGTGGAGGGTTAACCAACTTGAGGATCTGGGAGGAGCAGGGTTAACCAACTTGAGGATCTGGGAGGAGGAGGGTTAACCAACTTGAGGATCTGGGAGGAGGAGGGTTGACCAACTTGAGGATCTGGGAGGTGGAGGGTTGACCAACTTGAGGATCTGGGAGGAGGAGGGTTAACCAACTTGAGGATCTGGGAGGTGGAGGGTTAACCAACTTGAGGATCTGGGAGGAGGAGGGTTAACCAACTTGAGGATCTGGGAGGTGGAGGGTTGACCAACTTGAGGATCTGGGAGGTGGAGGGTTGACCAACTTGAGGATCTGAGAGGTGGAGGGTTAACCAACGTGAGGATCTGGGAGGTGGAGGGTTGACCAACTTGAGGATCTGGGAGGTGGAGGGTTAACCAACTTGAGGATCTGGGAGGAGCAGGGTTAACCAACTTGAGGATCTGGGAGGAGGAGGGTTGACCAACTTGAGGATCTGGGAGGAGGAGGGTTGACCAACTTGAGGATCTGGGAGGAGGAGGGTTAACCAACTTGAGGATCTGGGAGGTGGAGGGTTAACCAACTTGAGGATCTGGGAGGAGGAGGGTTGACCAACTTGAGGATCTGGGAGGTGGAGGGTTAACCAACTTGAGGATCTGGGAGGAGGAGGGTTAACCAACTTGAGGATCTGGGAGGTGGAGGGTTAACCAACTTGAGGATCTGGGAGGTGGAGGGTTAACCAACTTGAGGATCTGGGAGGAGGAGGGTTAACCAACTTGAGGATCTGGGAGGTGGAGGGTTGACCAACTTGAGGATCTGGGAGGTGGAGGGTTAACCAACTTGAGGATCTGGGAGGTGGAGGGTTAACCAACTTGAGGATCTGGGAGGTGGAGGGTTAACCAACTTGAGGATCTGGGAGGAGGAGGGTTAACCAACTTGAGGATCTGGGAGGTGGAGGGTTAACCAACTTGAGGATCTGGGAGGTGGAGGGTTGACCAACTTGAGGATCTGGGAGGTGGAGGGTTAACCAACTTGAGGATCTGGGAGGAGGAGGGTTGACCAACTTGAGGATCTGGGAGGAGGAGGGTTGACCAACTTGAGGATCTGGGAGGTGGAGGGTTGACCAACTTGAGGATCTGGGAGGAGGAGGGTTAACCAACTTGAGGATCTGGGAGGTGGAGGGTTAACCAACTTGAGGATCTGGGAGGAGGAGGGTTAACCAACTTGAGGATCTGGGAGGAGGAGGGTTGACCAACTTGAGGATCTGGGAGGTGGAGGGTTGACCAACTTGAGGATCTGGGAGGAGGAGGGTTAACCAACTTGAGGATCTGGGAGGTGGAGGGTTAACCAACTTGAGGATCTGGGAGGAGGAGGGTTGACCAACTTGAGGATCTGGGAGGTGGAGGGTTAACCAACTTGAGGATCTGGGAGGAGGAGGGTTAACCAACTTGAGGATCTGGGAGGAGGAGGGTTGACCAACTTGAGGATCTGGGAGGAGGAGGGTTGACCAACTTGAGGATCTGGGAGGAGGAGGGTTAACCAACTTGAGGATCTGGGAGGTGGAGGGTTAACCAACTTGAGGATCTGGGAGGTGGAGGGTTAACCAACTTGAGGATCTGGGAGGTGGAGGGTTAACCAACTTGAGGATCTGGGAGGAGGAGGGTTGACCAACTTGAGGATCTGGGAGGTGGAGGGTTAACCAACTTGAGGATCTGGGAGGTGGAGGGTTAACCAACTTGAGGATCTGGGAGGTGGAGGGTTAACCAACTTGAGGATCTGGGAGGTGGAGGGTTAACCAACTTGAGGATCTGGG